>VCRD01005161.1:14998-26390 GCA_006783055.1 Trinorchestia longiramus
AAGTTTCATGGCTACCCGTGCTTCAGAGCAAAATTGTTTGTTCTTGCTTTCGACATTTTTTCTTGTCAAAAATGCCCTTCATTGACCAAGTGCTGAGGCTGACGTGGCTTGTGTGTCCGCTGAGTAGAGAAGTACGTGATGGCTGTTGCTGGAAGTGCAGGCAAAGCTGCTACTATTGTGGTCTATTTTAGCTTCTGCCACTTGGTGCGTACACAAATTAGCTCTTGGAAAAGCTACCACGGCCTTCAGTCGGCTACTACGGGCATTCTTAATTTATAATGTTTCAGCAAGTATGTGGTTCGCCTAATAATTGTCTACAAATGTGCAGATGGTATTCAATAAAATTATGATAAGCATGCATCAATTGATTTTACATTTATTAGATTAATTATCAATGTATGGGACTGGTGCTGAAATTCCTTGTAATTCACACACTGTTGTTGCTAGAAGAATAAAAGGCTCTTGGATAACTGGTACTGGAAGTATATAGGGTTCATACATTTCAGTTATTGGCTGTACTAGGGTTGTACAAAACTTGTGCTAAAAGTACCAAAAGTTTTCACATTTTTGATGTACGCTCCAAGGGCTTGTGCCTCATTGAGATACTAGGTGTAATTTATAGTATTGCTTCAATTTTATGTAGTTATTGAGACTTAAAGTAATGGGAGCACATAACGGTACTATTACTGAATTTCAAGGAAGATGGTATCGTAATTATTGCCGTTTATTCTTTCGTTCTATTCAATAGCAGGAATTTTTATCCAGAACTTGCTAAACTGTGAGCGAACTAAGAAAATAAAATAAAGAAAACATTACCGTAAGAGTTAGTCTTGTTTCAAAATAATGAGGGAATTCCGTGCTTGAAGTGCCCCTATAAGAGGATGATGGCGCTTAGGTAGTATGAAGCGTTTCTACGACGCGCATCTGGACGGATAAATTAATTGGACACATGGCGGAGATTCTGCCTTTGATGTTACCGTTTTGATGTCAACTCGCGTGTTTGCGCTGGTCGGGTGAATGCTGAATATAATAAAAAACAATATTTTATAGCTGTATCTCCATGTTATGGAGCTGTAGGACTAGGTTCGTGAATTAAGGTCAAGCCTTCAGTTGATACGGGTTAATGTTGAGCAAAACGTTCGGTATTTTGTTGATAGTAAGTTTTCAAATTTCGATGTCGTAGTGCAAGTTAGTTGTAGTAGAAGGCCGAAGTGTGTGATGGTGAAAGTAGAGGGAGATATGGTCTGCATAAATTGATCGTGACTCGTGTGGACAGTTTAACCTTAATAGAACGAAACAAACCCTCTTTCATGTGTGCTACATTTAATTCCTGAAATTATAGGTTTTGGGTAAAGTAAAGTTGGTCAATACAATTATAATTAACTCGGTCATGAATCTTACGCTCAGTTCTTTTGCTGGTGCATTAAAACATTGAACGTTATTATTAGGCAGTTGAAATAAGCGTGGGAATTGTACAGAGTTGTAAGTGGTGCAATAAGTAGGTGAAAATCATAGTAGATTTGAACGGCTGGTGCATCAACTTAGCTCACATGAAAAGTTTCATCATGTACAACTTGGTGGTAAATATTTCTACGTCTATGAGGGTGAAACGTACTTTCCTTCTCCAATAGCAGAATATTAAATTCGATTGATTATTCTAATGAGAACTGTCCGAGCAACTCCCTCTGTTTTTGAAATCATGTGGTCCTCGTATGGGGACTGTGTTATGAATAATTGATATTTGATGAACATCCACTTGAAATATTTGATGAACGTGTACTGACACTGTAATTCATTTATTAGCATTAAAAAGCTAATTGATGAGCATCACAAAATTAAGCTATGTTCATCAAATTGCCTTGACATTTTCTCTCAATAATAACATGACGACTAAATTAACGCATTTTAGTTCAGTGCTCAAGTTCGTGAGTTCGGTCGAACTTGAACTCAACTGAAATGAATTTCTCCTCAGTACCAATGGTCGATTTGGTACTGTACTTCATGATCTCATCCTTGCTATGCGGTCACAGTAAGCGCAATAATTGAAGGGTGGACAGCACTAGTGGACTACTTGCATTTTTTCCCGTGGAAAATATATTATATTTACCACGGGAAAAAATGCAAGTAGTCCACTAGTGCTGTCCACCCTTCAATTGTACCTTGTCAGACTAATTCGTCTGCTAAAATACTCTGAATGAAGGCGGAGTTTGAGTGACTCAACTGAGGAAAGCGATGCTGCCTACTTGAGCAAATAACACTGCACGTGTTAGTGTCTTACTGCAAACACTGCGAGTTTTGTATGAACGGTGTTCTCCTGTGTACACCTTGAGACAGCGGTATTCACAGTGTAGTGTAGCGCACATGCTGTAGTCACGCTCAGAACTGAATCTTATTATTGGCAGGGTCCGCAATGCGCCTTCCATCACAGGGTCGTGCCATTATAGGCGTGTACAATTTCACCTCGTGCCAGTGCCAGTGCTCGTCTCATGGATATGTGTGCTGACGGCACAATTCTTGCTATTTTTGTGTTGAAGATATACTTCTAGCTATTTTTGTGCTGAAGATGCACTTCAAACTATTTTTGTGTTGAAGATGCACTTCAAGCTATTTTTTTTCTTGAAGATGCACTTCAAGCTATTTTTTTTCTTGAAGATGCACTTTAAGCTATTTTTGTGTTGAAGATACACTTCAAGCTATTTTTGTGTTGAAGATACACTTCAAGCTATTTTTGTGTTGAAGATACACTTCAAGCTATTTTTGTGTTGAAGATACACTTCTAGCTATTCTTGTGCTTAAAATACGCTAATGGCTGGATATTTTTTGTGCTGACGACACATTTCTGACTATTTTTGTGTTGAAGATACACTTTTGGTTATTTTCAGAAATTTAGCTTCTCATTAGCCGAGTCTGCATTGCAATGTCAGCTCGAGCCACTGACAGTGCTTGTGTATTAAATTTTGGTGTTCATAACACAAAAAGCGCAGTTTTCCTGTTGGCGTTTTCTTATTGCTACTGACTGGTACGTGTTGGTAGTGAAGGCACTATCCCTATTGTAATTACACAACCGTGTTCGGACTGTGCCCGACAACAGAAATTCAAAATTAGATGAGCTCATTATTACTGCGACAATATTTGTCATTGCTGGCTCTTGACACGATGCAAGTCATGCCGTCACGTTCCTGCCCTGACCTGAGCAGAACTAGAGGGCTGATTAGCATCAGAATGGAGCTTTAATTTGAATTATGCTAGCAAACACCGTCCGCCGTCTCGCTGGTCTGTCGAATTTGGTTGGTCCGATCATTTACGGCTGCGCTGTCATAGTTGTTTAGTAACGCACGGAGGGAGAATCGTACAAAATTGTGGACAAAATAACTGAAATAATATCTTATCATAGTTCACTCTTCTCATGATGTCGGTTGTCTCACGACACGAGTATATTATGTACTCTCTCTGATTGAATACGGTTGCTGCATGCAACTAATGACGTCCTTTGGAAACAGTTGATGCCGAGGGATTTTTGTTGAATTTAGCTCATGCGCAAGGACTACTATAGTAGTCCTTGCTCATGCGTTATATTTTCAACGTTATACATTACACTTAAGTAAAGTACAAACATAGAATTAATTTCATAATAAAGATACGATTTCATAGTGATTTACTCAATTTACGACACAAGCCACGTAAACAACAACTCTGGCCACACAGACCACCACTTTTCAAACACAGACCACAACTCAGACCACGACTTGTACCACACAGACCAGCATTTTTCAAACACAGACCACACAAACCAGCACTTTTCAAACACAGACCACAACTCAGACCACACAGACCAGCACTTTTCAAACACAGCCCAGCACTTGAGCTCCGCGACCACAGCCCATGTCTCCATCCATCACTGCCAGGAGTTGATGGTCTCTCAGTGATGTGGAATGACGGTCCGCTTCAGCCACGAGTCTCTGGTGCTGCCCGTGAAGAGTCCGTGCTTTGCAAGCCAGACCTGTTCCGAGTGTTTTAATTCTTGTATTGTTTCCAAAGCTTATTACCATGCAGTTGAAAGCTGTAGAATCTGATGTAATTGCTAGAATTTTCACCATGCTTGATTTCATATAAAAATGTTTGAGTTGCATGAAGAAAAGTGCTTATGAGAAACCAGAATTCTTACGAAAATCTTCGAAAACCATATTTTCACCTAAGAAAGATCGATTTTTTGACAGTTCAACTAGAACAATAAGCTTTCATGAATAAGTGGACGTTTTATTTATTTCATCTTCCTAATGAGTACTTGGATGTTTTATTGCCAATATAACTGGAAAAACGTTAACTAACTGCCATTACATTCTTCAGAATAATACTGCTACAATCAGTCATGATCCTTGTTGTTTCCTAGCACAGTGCCCTCGCAGCGATGTTTGGTATCGCAAACGACGTGAAACTGTA
The DNA here is from genome assembly GCA_006783055.1 of Trinorchestia longiramus. Lineage (NCBI taxonomy): Eukaryota > Metazoa > Arthropoda > Malacostraca > Amphipoda > Talitridae > Trinorchestia > Trinorchestia longiramus. The sequence continues at coordinate 19,439 of VCRD01005161.1, forward strand.
TCTGAGCACTCGACGTTATATAAATCCTCCCCATGAAACTCAAAACTAAATTGACTTACGTGGTTAAGGTGTACGTGCATGACTGATGGATTTACTTTAGACGGCATGGGACTTCGGTATTGAACCAAGAATGGGCCAAACTGCTCGTTCCTATTGCCTTATTCTATTCTATTATTTTTTCTCAGGGCTACTCAAGCATTATGTTAAATTAGTAGTTTAAAATCTATAGATTTCATTTTAAAATGAACACATTTTTTTTCAGGATCGATTATGTTTCACGTAAGAAGACGGCCTGCAGACCAAGGGCCCCGAAAGCGCAAGAAGAAACCCCTTAAGGGGAACGGGGGCCACGTGGGGGACGGTGGAGGTGGGGGACCCACTGACCACGGGTTACACAATCCTTTGCCTGTCCTCGTCCAGCTGGGTCCAGGTCAGCCTTTGTTGTGTGACTTGTTTGTGTGTGTGCTTCATGTAACTTATAATACTTCATATCACTCATGATTTCGTATAACTTAATGTAACCGGAGAGTTATACCAGTATAATTAACTCTCAGGTATGCAGGTTGTATTTCAAATCTCCTTTGTTTTCATTGAGAATTCCAGTTTAATTTAGAGAAATTTAAAGCATTGGAATTAGTAGTTCGTTTTCAACTGACATTTGGCAAACTTTGTAATTTGGGAAACTGCATAAATTGTTCCTAGAATTGGTGTTGTGGAAGCTGTAAATCAAGTACAGGGTGCGGTAACATAACTTCTTTTTTCAAAACTTTTTGAAAGGCAAAAAAGGAAGTTATGTTGCCGCATCCTGTACTACTCAAGGTCTGCAAAAATATGACTTGATCTTGTACGTTGTTGTAGTAGTAGTATAATTAATGGTAAGTGGTTGTATAATCTTCGGAAAAGTACATAAATGAATTGGCAATGTCATGCGGTCGTCTGCTCTAAGGAATGAAGGAGTGGCCACCGCTTTATATGGAGATTGAAAGTAATGCAACCGTCTGTAGACTTCATTTGAAATTTATTCGAAGCCTTCAAAAACGTGGCTTTTCTGACGCTAGGCTTTTAATTTTATCTGAACCATTAGGGAGCCAGAGACTCCCTCGGGTTGTACTCAAGTTCCTTAACAAATTTTCGATTCAAATGTCAATTGACTTGAATATTAAATTTATTCTGGATTTGCATTGAAACCTTCGATTAATTACCTGCAGTTGGGGAATGAATATTCTTGCCCCTTCAAAAATGAGATTTAATTAGCCTTCAAGCCATCACGCTTCGTACAAAATACGCAGTAAATGGCATCAACGTAGGGGTTAACTGCTCTCTATGGCAGGAAAGACGTACTGATAATTTTCTTAAAAAGGTAAAGAAGGAGAACGGGGTGCGGAAAGTATTTTAAAAATGTAATTTATTGGATGGGCTGATTTCAACAGTTTCTAAATTATACTGATCAAAACCTCATCTTTGTTAACACGTGCTCTCTGACATTCATTTGGTAATTCTAGCTCAGCCTGTGCACACTGCCTTGAAATCATTGAAATTCTTAGTTTTCATGAAATAGTTATTCCTGAGTCCAATAAACTTTACATGGGACTTAAAAATGACGCTTTACAAGCCCGTTATAATTTCTCGCTTTAGAATTTTTGCGAAAAGATTTTGCAGCATTCTTCATATCAACATTATCATGGAAACGAACTGCATATAGCTGAGTTATATTTTCTAAAATGTGGACATTCTCAGCTCCATCGGGTCTTAAAGTCAATCACGCTTACTCTTTTCGCTTACCCAAACCCTTCTGCAGAGATAGTGTTTTTAGGGTCATGAGTGGTGCCGTTCTTATTCTTCATATTACGAGTCGAGTTACTGCCAAACAATTAAACTTTCGTCTCGCCTGCCCAGAGGACATGATACAAGACCTCGGTACGGGTCCTACATATGTTCATTTGTGAAGCGGAGTATGTAACTTTGCTCGTTTTTTATTTGAAGGTAAAACGGCATTGCTTGAAACTCTCTGTCGCAGAGTATTTGAGAAGATCATATTTGTGTGTGTGTGTCTTACTCATGCAAGAATATTGACTTCATGCACGTCATGGAAGATGATGCTCTCGATGGATCACGTTTTCGAAGGTTTGCTCGTTTCCACGGGAAAATTGTGTTTTGGAAGGGGGTGGATCTTTCAGTAGGACAGTGGTCTAAAGCACTTGAACGAACGAAAGACCAGTGTACTGAAGACCAGTGTACTAGTGTACTGTAAGTGCTGAATGAGATCGGTAACAGTAAACGATATTGCCACTCCAGCCAGTTTTAATCATCAAAAGTAAGTTTGTAATATTGCTCCTTTCAGTTTTCAAAATTTTTAAAAAATGATTTTTTATACTGCAAAGAGCAATCGATGATTTGCATCTATTGTGTTGATTATATGATCGATGGTTTAAAAGTTCAATATAGTATGTAATTATTGAAGTATACAAATACTTGTATCTTTTTACTATAAGTTTACAAACTATCCCATTTTATGGTGCATGAACTCCTCACTTCAAGTTTCAGCTTCGCTTGAAGCCCTCCATTTGTGTTCATCCTTGAATTCTGCTCAATATTCGAGAGGGCTTCCTGGCGCAATAAGCAGCTAATTCGCTCCATTGTAAACAATAATAGCATCCCTCTCTTTCTTTTGTACACAATAATAGCCTTTCTCTCTTGTTCTGTTTTGTTCCATGGCCGTAATCGAGCAGCGCAGTCCACACGACAGTTTGTTGAGCTCATGAATGCTGCCGCTAAGCTCCTCACTACACTTAATTATTCATGAATTATGCGCCCAATTTAGAGCTTCTCTAGTTTATTCAAGTTCACTGTCCCGAAAATGTTCTGTGCTTCATCGAGTTCTCTCGTGCGTGTGAGTTCTCAGTTCCGTTCAACATTTATGGAACTGAGAACTGTAATCTTGCAATTGTTCTTCGTTTTTCTGCTGTCCCGAAATTTCTTCCGTGCGGGAGAGCTCGTTGTTTATATTTTTAGCTTCAACCGTTTAACCTTATAATGACAAAGTAATTTTTTCACAAAACGAAATAGTATACATAATATCACTCATCTTGATAGGTTTGTTGTCATTTCACATAACTTTTGAACGAAACATTTAGAATATAAAACTAAAGGGTATTATTTCTAATGGATTTCAGCAAGAACTGATCTCCACAGGGTTCTTTACTTGCATTACGTTATACGCCAGATTTTTATATCTACGAGCATAGGTACATGGGATTTTTATGTTGCTAACAGCTGTGTACTTCGTTACATCTATGAACGAGCTCGCTCGAGAAGTTCATTCTTTTTTCGAAACGACTGCGTCTTTTACAGTATTGATTTTTATTGCATTCTACTCTGATCTAAAGTAATAATTTATTAGTAACATTTCCGCTGTTTTCCACGTTCATAACTAAAGTTTTTATTCAATAGAGCTTCGTGTCATATCTATTTACTTTGATTAACAAATTTCCTTGAGGACTTCTTGCATTATTGCGCTTGAGCTATCAATATAATATTATCTTTTGTTGCGATTAACTGTTTCGTGGAGCCATAAAATAATAAATCATGTACTTACTCTACGAAGTATTGCCCGAGCCTTCACTCATTAATTCATGAGCGCATGCTCAATAATATAAAATCATATCTTAGTGTAACTCATCGTAGTTCATCATGTGTGCAAGTTAGCGCTGGGTGAGCCAAGTTCTGCCCTGAGAGAATGCTTTATTGCATTTAATCTTTCATGAATTTCAGCGACTGATTCGGTCGCGTGTGAAGTTCGCTTCCTATACTTCATTATCCGTGCATTTTTCATGACATGACAGACCAATAGCATTCTTGAAGTGCGTGATATTTCTAAATGAAGCTGTAACATCGAATAACGATACTTCAGTTCACGGCTACCTGAACAAATGTACGTCTTTCGTGTTCATGCACACAGAAACATAGCGGTTGACACAGAACTCTTTCCAGGTTGTTAATGTGCTCGTGTTTTGCTGTTCGCTTCGTTTGCCAGTCAGCGTCTGAATGTGTTAGGATTTTTGTTTGACAATATCCACAAATTAAGCGAAACCTGCATGTTATTTTACAGGCCGACCAAAAGTTTTGAATCCGCAAACACAGTTGTGATTTTTCTTCAAATGATGCGCTCAAGACCTAAATGTGTTCAGGATATATTTGTAAACTAAGAAATCCAGTGGATTATCGTTGCCTTTTAAATTCAGCTTATTAAGTCTGTCATAAAGCCTTTAAGAGGTGACTGCTGACTCTCTTTTACTGAAAGTTATTTTCCTACCCAGCAATTTAAAGGTTAATGTTCGTCGTGTATTTCTTCATTTGAACATACATACTTGAGTTTAATAAAGGGAACTTGATAAAACGTTAATAGGTTTGCAGCTTTTCAGCTTACAATCAAGTGTCGAGAATTTTACTTCTTCACTTTCCTTGAAGATGAATCGTTTAGTAAAATTTCTCGCACGTTCTCTAACGTCTTAAATTTGCTTAGTAGTTTTCTAAAGATACTTGATGCTTGCATCATCGCGCCTCCTTTTGCAGTGTTACTCACGCTTGCATCCTTTATTAGCTCATCAGTACGTGTTCCTATGCAAAATATAAGATCATAAGATTATTCCTACTGATGATTGTGTGGTCCATTTGGCAACAACACACATGCAGAAGACTTGATATCTCATCGTGTGCATCTGTCTAGGTGTAGTCTTCAAGTTTTTTTTATTTGCGCTGCGTCTTCGCTATGCGATACACTGGCATTCCCTCCTGCCCTAATGATTGCCTCGTTCACGAGAGCTGATTTTTTTCGTCTATTATTGCAATTGTTCTACCTTTTTCTGGAGTCCGGAAAGTTCTTCTGAGCGTGAGAGTTCGTTGTTTATACTCGGACAAGTTTAGCTTCAAACCTATAACCTTATAATGACCAAGTTATTTTTTGACTGAACGAAATAGTGTGTAAATTATCACTTATCTTGACAGGTTTCTTATGTAATTTCACATAACTTTCGAACGAAACATTAGAATATCAAATTAAAGGTTATTATTTCTAATGCCTTTCAGTAAGGCCTGGTCCGTACATGGTTCTTCACTTACATTTCCCCATGTACCAGATTTTATGTTTATGAGCATAGGTACATGGAACTTTTTAGGTCACATATGTATCAGTTAATTGAGTGTCTAAGGACGAGTATATACCGAGAAAAATGCGATAAGTATGAATGGAATAGAACAGAATATGGTACTAGAAACGAGCCGTTTGGTTCATTCTTGAGCTGCTACTTAAATCCTATGCCGTGTTAAGTAAAGGCATTAATCACGCACATACACCTCGATCGCGCTAAGCCATTTCATTCACGTACACGCGCTTGATTGCCCAGACATCGCAATCATACAGAGGCACCAGGAGTTAGGAAGGATATAGAAACATTACCTTACAATACTTCCCATGCTGTGAAGACGGCATGGCACTTTGGTATTGAACCAAGAATGGGCCAAACGGCTCGTTCCTATTGCCTTATTCTATTCTATTCTACTTGGGAGTTTTTATCCAATATTTGTCTAAACTGTTTTTGAATGTGCTCTCTGTGCCAGCAGAAACCTCAATTTCGTGCAGCTGGTTCCAGGTTCCGGCAATTTCAATTGTTGTTTGTTTAGTTTATTATTGTCAGTTATTTGGCAGTTATTTCTGGTTTGTACGCTATCGTCTGTCAAAAAGCCCTTCCAGGGTAACGCCGTTGAAGCCATTGAAATATTTATAGGGTTCCATGAATTGTCTTCGCAATCTTCTTAGTTTTTGGGAGAGAAGTTTAGAAAGAGAACAAAAGTATGTCAGAACGAAAGCAAATACCTGGACAAGAAATTCATGTGAGGAGACTGTAGCAGAGGTGTTTACACAAGGAAGTTGAGATTGCAGGACTCGTGAAGAAAACAAGGAAGGAATAAGCGTTTTAGGACTCTCATGGACCAGTTAACTGCAGGAAGAAAGGGAGAGAGAGAGAGAGAGAGAGGAGGGAGAGCGAGTGGTTGGAAAACGCGTCGTAACTTTCTCTCAAGTCTGTGTGTCGCTCATTACCGCGAGTGTTTGTGTGGTGGCGAATGCGAGGAAGTTTCATTGCTAACATTAGGCCTGACCAAGAAGTTTCATTGCCGGTTGTAGACGTGACTGAAGTTTCATTGCCAGCTGTAGACGTGACTGTGAAGTTTCATTGCCAGCTGTAGACGTGACTGTGAAGTTTCATTGCCAGCTGTAGACGTGACTGTGAAGTTTCATTGCCAGCTGTAGACGTGGCTGTGAAGTTTCATTGCCAGCTGTAGATGTGGCTGTGAAGTTTCATTTTCATAAGAAGCGTGAACTTAATTCTTGTACATAATTACCCAAATAAATTTGATGACACTGATTTTGATTTTATTCTTGTATGATATAGTGATTTTAGAATTTCCCTCAATTAATCACCCCACCTGACGTGCTGCATGTTGTACGTGCAGAGGGCAACGAGCTAGAGGGTCCGGGTGCGCAGCACGTGCTGCAGCTGCACGTGACGGAGGTGGGAAGCGAGCGTGGCAGTGCGCAGGCGCTGCAAATATTCGCACCTGATATCCGTCCTCGTCACTGCGTCCTTGCACACACAGAGGGCGTGGTGACCGTCACGCCCTGCAACAGGGATGCTGAGATCGCTGTCAACGGCCAGCGTATCTACGAGACCACCATACTCAAGGTAGCGTGGTCTGATAACCACCATGTTCAAGGTAGCGTGGTTTCATTACCACCATACTCAAGGTAGCGTGGTCTCATTACCACCATGTTCAAGGTAGCGTGGTTTCATTACCACCATACTCAAGGTAGCGTGGTCTCATTACCACCATGTTCAAGGTAGCGTGGTCTCATTACCACCATACTCAAGGTAGCGTGGTCTCATTACCACCATAC
>VCRD01005163.1:0-37290 GCA_006783055.1 Trinorchestia longiramus
GCATCGCAAGAGATGCCTACTGCAGAAGTGAGGTTAAGTGATACTGTAGTGTTGGGAGTGCTGCTTATTTTTTGGCTTGCTCATGTTGGGTGCGCTATTCGTTTCCTTTTTCTGGTGGAGTGTATGGTTGCATGCCTTACGTGATCGTAGTTTGTATGGACGAGAACGTGTTATTGTCGAACTCTTTATTACTTTCCTGCGTTGTCGAGGAACGTTTATTTCCGTGTTGGGCAGATTGCAGACGTTCAAATTTTTGATGCATTGCCTACTTGATGCTCTGAGTGTATTTTCAATATGCTGGCTGAATTTTATATACTGCCAATTTTGTCTTCTTTCAATGTAACGGTTCGTCCGAGCGTGGCAATGTTCAATAAGCTCCCCAGCTTAGCTTGCCCAACTCTGTTTTGTTGAATGCCAACTTTCTTGAATATATAATGGCGTCCAATGTAATGGGACATCAGATCTAGGTATATGACACCATTTCCTGCCCATATTTTTTTACCTTTTCATTGATTAGCAGAATCTTTGAATCTAGATTCCCGTTTTTATTCGCGAAAGAATGCTGGTTATGAGAGGATTTATTTTTGCCTTATGGCTTAACGCCTCAAATTGTAGAATGATTTCATTTTAAAGCTTATTTCCTAATTCATGGTTTCTGCAAAGCACTACAACTACGTCTTTCTTTGTGCATCGTAGGTCTTCTAGTAAGTGGGCTGCTTCAGTAACTCCTATTTTAGGGAGGCAAAGTATTTTGTGGTCTTTGATCCCTGCTTGTACATAGTTTTCTGTCCTTGGATGATGCTGTCTTCAATGAGAACCACGTGAGATTTCTTTTTGATCTTGTTTTTTCGTGCGTATTACGAGTAATTCTATAAAAATTTCGCAATTTTTTGTTAGTACTCTTTTAAAGTTTTAAAAAATTTCAAGGATTTCACCAGGTTGGGCATGAGATTGAGTGTGATTTGGATTATGTTCGTTAATCGTTTGTATTGTTTGTTCTTTTGTGGAGCTCATATTTTTTCCAAATAACCTTTCGATGCGTTAAAACGGTTTTCGGTGTCCAGATGAAAGTTTGAAAGTCTATCAATAGTTTCAATTCGCTGGGGCTGGCTATCAATTTGTAGTTGGTGGCCACGGTGAGTTTCCGAAGACTGAAGCCTTAGCTCGTGTTCGTGATATTGTTTCTTTATTATTTCTAAGTGCCCCATCAGTAGTTCGCGTTGAAGGCTTACATTGCTCATGAATTTTACGTGATTGATGTTCAATGAGCAGTGACGATTAATGGGTAGAAGAGAAGAAGCGACACTTCTCCATTTTGCAGCCTCTCATGGTGACGAATTGCAAGCTGTACGTTGCTTTACATCTCTGCAGTATTTTGTTTTCGGTTTCGAAGCTTTTTCTGTACTTTTTTCAGGTTCCATGTTTTTCCATGTCAAGCAGTTCGCCTCTAGTTGTTCGATGTTTATTCACCGAGTTGGTGGCACGTTCAGTTAAAATCAAGAAATTACTGTTTTGTCACAAAATCACAAAATTAGTGGCTGATCGTCCAGTCCCAAGTTTAGCGGCTAGTTACAAAATTATAAAATTAGTGTCTAGTCACCTGATCACGAAGTCAGTGACTAGTCACGAAGACAAAGATTAATGACCAGTGACAAATTAGTGTCAAGCCAAAAAGTTATAAAATTAGTGTCCAGTCGCAAGATCACAACAACAAAATTACAATCAATCACAACTACAAAATCACAATCAGCAACCAGTCAGAATCTTAAAACTATTGTTCAGTTCCAAATTTTTTGTCTAGTAACAAAATATAGCGACCAGTCACCAAATCGAAGGATTATTGTCTAGCAAAATCACAAAATCAGTAATTAAGCACAAGATCCCAAAACTAGTATCCAAGCACAAGATACCAACATTACGTAGAGGGTAGTAAAATATTCAAACATTAGTGTCTAGTCACATCATAAAAGTATTCTCTAGTTGCAAAATGATTAAATATCAACATTGTAAATGATATATATTAGAATTTGTTTCTTCTATCAAGATTGGTATCTTTTTTTATTATGATTCCATTGAAAAAAGTTCCAATTATCTAAAGGTTTGAATGAAAAAGGTTTATTCGTAATTATTTTGATGATTGAATTCAAAACAATTTTTATTTTTCAGTGTGTGGAAAGCTATTCTGTCCTTATTCACACAAAAGCAACACTTATGAAGATTCCCCGAAACTAAACTCACAGAAGGACATCAAAAATATTTTTTGTCCATTAAAAAGGATTATTTTGTTATTCGTACAGTGCTAACGTCCACTACTCACAGATTTAACGCTTGTAATGATTTCACAAACACAGAAACAAAATAGCTAGTCCCTGTAGATCAGGGGTGGGCAAAGTGGTCGATATCGACCCTTGGAGGTCGAGGGTTTATGACATTTCTCTTTATTTTTGTTCATCACAAATGTCAATAATAGTTTAATATTTTTTCACCTATTTGTATGTCTGTGTGCATGGAGGGGGTCAATGTAAATACAAATATCCTATGATGGGGTCGACGAGTAAAAAAGTTGGCCTACCACTGCGGTAGATGGTGCTGTGATAGTAGCGGTTGACAGTAGTAAACAGTGACAGTAGATGGCGGCAGTAGACTTGCAGTAGATGGCGGCAGTAGAGTTGCAGTTGACGGCGGCAGTAGAGTGACAGTAGACAGCAGGAGTAGAGTGGCCGTAGGCAGCGGCAGTAGACAGTGGTAGTAGTAGACAGTAGCAGCAGACAGTAGACAGTAGCAGTAAATGATATTAGTAGAGCAGTAGATAGTAGATGATATCAGTAGAAATAGATGATAACAGTAACAGTAGATGATAGCTGTAGTACTAGTAGATTGTAGCAGTGATGATGGTCGTGTAGCAGTGGTGGTGCTTGTGATTATGCAGGCTAGCTGGGCTTTCGAGGTCTAGGTCTAGGCAGGTGGTCGGTGCGTGCGTGGTTTCCTCGCTGGTATGCGACCTAAGAGGGCAACTTCTTTTTCAAATGTGTGATGTAGCTTGCGTGTTATCGATATCAAACAGTTTGCTTGTTTGTTGTCCAAATATTTCGTTCAAAATTTTAATGCTAGATACTTTTATTCACTTCGATTATTCGGTCGGTAGATAAAGCATTTACGTTAACTCAGCACTTCACATAGCTTGAGAACCTTTTTCGCACAAGCATTCGTAGCAGCATCGTGTGTCTTGGTACATACATATCAGTAAGTAACCACCATTGAATCAAAAATCAGGCCCTATTCTCTTCAAATACAGCAGAATATTCAAAAGCAGGACGCCCAAAGCCTGTACTTTTTCAAGAGCGGGACTCCTAAACAAAGGAAAGTGTTTAATCAACAAAATAAAAGTAGGGAATCTATTAAACTTCGGCATTGTTAGCTTCAGATATTAGGGCCGAACTTTATCATTCATAATAAAATAAAAGTTACAAATTTAGCAAACGAGTGTATTTTTCTAGGTGAACACTTCAGAGATGTCTACCGATGATGGGATAGACTCTTAAATTTAATTTAATTTTAAAGCTTCAAAATAATGGAAAAGTATATATACCGTACAGTGACACGTAAAAGCATTGGATACATCCAATTTTTCTCATAACTTTAGTTCGGGTTCACAATTTCTCCTGATATTTGGCTTGTACAGAGTACGGCAGCATAAGTTAATTTTTATCTTTCAAAAAGTTATGAAGAAAGGAATTTATGTTGCTGCACATTGTATTATATATTAGAATATTCTTAATCGTATGTGGCAAGGAAAATTAAAAAGTTTGTGTTGAAGTTGTGTTATTGATCAAAAACAAAAATGACCCTTTGCAAAATTATTGTAAACATTCATTTAGTACAGTAGTACCTCGGTTAACGACTGCAATCCGTTCCTGAAAGCTGGTCGTTAACTGAAGCATTCGTAAACCGAATTAATTTTTGAGACATGTTTGAGGACTATATTATACAAATAAAGCACTAAAACACAAAAACACAATGCAACAAAATAAAAACAGGCAATGTCTGACCGTAACAACATCACAAGCACACCTGAGGCTAGGATGCCGCATGGGTTCTTTGTCTCGTTGTTCGTTTTCCGAAAATTTGTTAGTTACCGAGACAAATTTTTAGCGAAATTGTTGGACGGTAACCGATTTGTTCGGTATCCCAGGCGTTCGTTAACCGATTTTCTACTGTATTTTGTTGCAAAACCTCCATTTCGTTCTACTGCTTCCAGTTGCTCTCTATGTATAGTTGGGCACAAGTTTTTTTGCAGAGATCTACGGGTATTTTTCCATTCTTCCATGCAGAACTCTTTGAATCTACATATGTAATAGACAGTATATCTCCATCCTTCTCAATCGCTCTGTATCTGTGTGTGTCCGTCCCATTACTTCCTATCTATTACTGAAGAAAAATTATTGAACTGAAATCAGAACAGGTATGCATGTCTTATAAGCATTGTATTGTGCATTACAAAGGCGCTGAATCACTATAAAAAACTTAATTTTTTCTGTTATTAGTTTCTATTTCTTCCTCAGCCATGTTATCGGTAGATATGATACAGAATGAAAGTTCTGTATATATTGATGAAAAACATTCAAGCGTAAAACTGAATAATGTATTTTATTTCATAGAACCTTATTTTAATCACTTGTAAACCAAAAAATTTCAACGGGTACTATCTGGACTATGATATCGGTAGATAAGATACAGAAAGGAAGTTCTGAATGAAATTAATAAAAAGTATTCATTTAAAACACAATAATTCGTTCTAAATCTTTAATACATTCATTTTTATAATAATTTCAAATTAGTCAAATCTAAATCGTTGAATTTCTACAGGAACTGTCTAGTTGATTGATATTTTGTGGATTATGCTTGTACATTTTTTTTAAAGTTTTCCACAAATTATCAATTGGGTTTAGGTCAGGAGACTAATAGTCAATTGAGAACGTCAATTTTGTTATTTTTAAGCCATTCTTTACTTACTTTGGCAGTGTGTTTGGGATCATTGTCTTCTCGAAGCACGAAATCGTGACCATGTTCCAACGAAACTGCAGATTTCAGAAAATTTTCTCAAAAATCTCCCTGTACATTTGATCGTTCGTTCTACTTTTGATAATGTCTAACTCGCCAGTGCATTTCGATGACAAACATTCCCATATCATGATGGAACCACATGCAAACTTTACTGTAGAGATATTATTCTGAATGTTATGAATGGTATAATTTTTCTGTATTCTACTATAGATATTATATGAGACTAAATAGTTTCTGTGGAAGGTCTACAGTTTAGATTTGACTAATTTAGAGTTATTATATAGTCAAATTAATTGAAGATTTATGGTGAACTATTGTTTTTAAATGAATATTTTTTATGAATATATCCAGAACTTAAATTTTGTTTTTTATCTACCAATAACATGGCCTAGAAAGTACCCGTGCAAATTTCACAGTTTCAGTCATAAAATTAAGGACCTATGAAATAAAATACATTTTTTGGTTTTACCCTTGGTACTATAACGCAGAATCTGAATATTTTTCATGAATACATACAGAACTTTCGTTCTGTATCTTATTTACCGATAACATGGCCGTATAGGAGCAAAAGGCTGAAAACAGGAAGAAATGGAGTATTTTATAGTAACCTGGAGCCTCTGGTATACACAATGTTTATAATAGATGTAAATCCGTTCTGATTTTAGTTCAATAACTTTTAAACAGTAATAGACCGGAAGTAATGGGACAGACACACACAGATAGAAAGATAGACAGAGAGATAGAGAAATAGAGAAAGAAACAGAGATGGAGATACACCGTGTACTATTTATGCAGATAATACCGATCATATATCAAGGAAAATTGTGAAACCAAACTAAATTTATGACAAAAAAGGTGATGTATCCGATATTTTACGCGTCACTGTACATCATCGGTGAGAGGACAGATTTCTAAAAATATCATTGGTGTGCCTAGCGAAAACCCGCATACATGTACGTCAAAATCAATACAAGTACAAAAAATGAATAAAATGGAACTAGGGCACAAATTTCCTTAAAAATATTACCTCTCAAAATCATTTCAGGCATTTGAGGACACAACAGCAGACGCCAGTAAATTGATTCGACATTTTGTTGCTTATAATATTTATTGCCAATTCTATGGTCAATGTTCAGAGCAAAGTCTGCATTGGCTGCTGTGAAGATCTCAATTACGAGCGAAATTCTACCTACTGTTGGCGTTCTACCTTCAAGTTTTACCATTTGATGTTTTCTTTAACTTGTTTAAAAGTTTTTTCCAATTGAGAGATTGACAGTTTGAACTCTACTCGCTTAAACAGGATTGGTAATTCCTCTCTTCGCATTGTAACGCACGCTCCAGCATCACTAGAAATCGTGGACCTCAATTGCTCTGAAAAAGAAGTTCAATTTTGAAAACAATTTAGATTTTTTCACATAAAAATAAAAAATAAATGAAATTTCAACTTTTGAATTGCCAAAACCTGAGAACTTTGATGATCAAAGAATTATTTTATTTCATTGGTTGAATTTATATAAAGAGATGAGTAAAATTGTTAGAAATACACATTACTTATACAATAACATGCTAGGAATATGATATACAAAAAACTCGTAGCAAATCAAAATGCATCTATTTATAGTTCAATGCCATACTGCTACCATTAGTCACATTATTTTATCAACTTATTTAATTATATGACAGTTGTACATAAACGTGTATACAGCTCCATATTTGGTCACGATTTCGGCCGTTAAAACCCTGGGGAAACTTTTTAACTTTTTTATTTCTGATGTTGATGAATTCTGAATTGAATTAAGCGGGAATGATCAGTTATTTTGTGAAGTAACTCGCTCCAGTGGGAATGCAGTATAGGACAAATTTTGTGATTCGAATATGTCTAAAGCCGGTGTTTGTACGTACGATATAAAAACATTGCCTGATCAGGGGGACTTCTACCGAAAATCCTTTAATACAGAAGATAAAAACTATGTAATCTTAGTATTTCTCAGTATTACTGTTCACTCGTACGGAAAAGTAATACTACAGTACTAAGCTATTGCAAACAGAGTGAAATAATAGAGCAGTAGTTTGCATGTATAAGATGCTAATTTAGCTCGAAGTCGCACATTGTTTCTTGACAGGTGGATGCTCTCATGTGAACAAGTGTATTGAGAGCAAGTAGGTCGGCAAATTATTTTTTTATGTATCATCAGCCTCTTTTTCAGATTGGAGAAACGAAGTTACCTGGGTCAACCGTAGTGTTGCTTTGAATACTTTTTAGGAGTACTCATTACTAATTTCCTAGCGGTCGTAATTCTGAGGCTACTGTTTAAAATTATTAATTTTGATCTAGGGCTGGTGAGAGTGACACCCGGATAGTCAATCCCGCGATCACTGAAACCAAAAGCAATTTATTGATTTTCGTAGAAAAAGGGGTAACCATTGAAGGGTGGACAGCATTAATAGACTACTTGTATTTTTTCCCGTGGAAAATATAAAGTAGACTACTGGATCGTGGTGGCCTCTATCATTGCTGTGTCAGCGACAGCACGGAACAGCTAAAGTAGACTACTCGACAGTAGTCTCCTCTACCGTTCCTGCCGAACGCGTATTTTTGCCCTGCTTTACAAGCACAGCTCTACCAAGGCGTCTTTTGAAGCTGCTCTGCGATTGGTTGCTCGAGGAGGCTAGGTTCCGCCCCTCTTCCTTTTGGTGTTATTATTTTAGTTCAGATAAATCAATTATTTTGCAACACAATCATTAGTTTGTTATACTTTAAATATCTCTATGTACTTTGTTTATTAAATATGATAATATCAGCACTTGTTTTAATTTTAAAATGCAGTTCAAAAAATACGCTCGTTCATATGAGTATATGCAGGAAAAAAATGTCTCACCAGGAAATGTGAGGGTTTCAATGTCTTACTCAAATAAACAGGGTTTGTTGCTTCTGTGTAATGAAGTAACAATTTTTATATACAAGGTAATTCTATTGTTTACTTAATTTCGAGTGATACCTCTAAGCACTGTCTTAACGTCGTAAATTTCAGTGATGGTATTTTTAAACAAACCAGGAAAAGTTCTCTGATAGTAACTATAGCAATGTTAACACTGGGATCTCAACTATAGGAAAACAAATACTGAATTCATTCGTTTTCAAAAATGATGATACATACAGAATGTAATAAAACCCGATTAAATTGTCAAATTCCTGAATATTAAAGTATTTTTGAGTACATCTATTATGATAATTAATACAATGATCAAGAAAAACTTCAAAATATATACTCTGACGTTACTTTAAGGTTTTGAGTTTCAAACAACTCAGAAATTCTGGTGACAAAAAGAACACCAATGGGTCGTTGAAAACAAAGGTATTGGAAGTTGCATCTTGCATGATTATTCACATTTGAGGTTCGACTAAAAACAATAACCGATTTTATTCAAAGCCTAACAATTGGAAAAAAGATTATGATTGCATGTGTGACAATAATTTCTAATATGTAGGTTTGAATGTGACAAAAAAGTCGAATCGCTATTTGAACTACCTTTGTGTGCATGGTGTCGAAAGGTGCTTGTGTACTACACGGCTAATTTAATCAATGACAACACAATAACTGATCATGTTGAAAGCGTACGAGCAGAAATAAATTATCGTTGCATCTAATAAACTAATGAAATGGGTATGTACGACATAACATTTCGAATTACTCAGTACCTTATTATTTTATACTCTCAAAATTTCAAATTTAAATATTGAAACCGAAATTATAAGACCTTCAAATTTGAATTATTGTTGATGATTGAAAGCGTATTGTTTAACTAATTTATCGATGAAAATTATCTAGAAGGTAATCGTAGAATTTACCACTATTACCTTCAGTTTGTTCCTTAACCATGAACTTACGATATTGTCTACGTGTTAAATATCAAGACTGAACGATGAATTTCAACACTAAATGAGTATTAATATTATTTCTCGCACAAACAGATATTACCTTGAAGGTTATAGGTGGAAAGTTGAAATACATGCCATAAATGCCACTTGTATGTGAGGATACTGATCAGTGAAATGTGTATCAAATACAGAGGCTTACTATAGAACCAAATTTTGTTGTCGAGATCATCCTGAAAATTGAGTCTCGACGGATGGTAAGAAGAATATATCGCATTTCTCGGGGAATATATATGTTTTTCGTGACCCAAACTTTTTTATTAATGCGCTTTATTACCTATAACCTTTCTCATCACCATTCATTAATGATCAGGTTTTCTGAGCGATGCGTAGGAGCAGACATTTCACTTTATCGGGTGCATTAACGTTGTTGCGTAAAATCAGCGTTACTGTATCCTTACTAACATGAAACTGAGGAAACTTATTTATAGTAAATATGACTCTGGCAATTTCACCCAAAGCAGTTCTGACTCATCACGGGTGAAATATTGCTGAGGTTTGTAATTTTTATTAATAACTTATGCAGCAGAATTGCACTACAAATTTAAGGTAGGACGTTGGGATTTCTATTAAATGTAGTTACCATTAATAACTGAACATTCACTTTCAATATTCTTTTTCAGCTCCATATTTTGGAATATGGACACAATTTTTTATGGAAATTAAACTCTGTGGAACGTATTTCTCCTGGTCAAACGTATCCATGTGTTCAGAAGCATTTCATTGTCGTAAGTGACAGCGTTGCAGGACTCACATTTCGTCATGCAATTTTTGAGGACACATTTAGCAAATTCCTCGGGTTTTTAGCTGTTTCCTCTACTTGACTGTTCATTCGATATGGAAGTTGAACCAGACTAATAACTTGACGAAATGATATACTACTGTAAATTCTATTCAAAAATTTCAATTTATAATCAGTAAAACTTCTCATTTAATCCATGATACATGTGGATGCTTGTTTATAAGGCTATTGTCACTTGTCGGAGCTATTATGTCACCAGGTAGAAATTGAAAACTTCTGAATGGATTTGCTTTCTGCAAGTTATTCATATTTTTCTTTCGTAGAAAGTGCGGGGCATGAGGAAAAAAGACAATGAATAAATTTGCACGAAAGAAAAAATCTTTGCTCACAGGTATAATTGGCTTATGCAAAAATAATGTTCTTACCATATAGTCGAAGAATGCAGCATGCACTTATTTCAACCATTCAATCCGAGGACAAGTTATTGAGGCGTTAAGATAAAAAAACAAGCGGTATACGTCATTTTAACGCAATTTGCACAGCGTACATAGTCAGTGCAAAAAACTACTGCCTACAACTACTGAACCACGATAAACTTCATTCAAAAAATACTTAGGTCAAGATGAACATACCACATTAACAATAATAATTAATTTATTTACATGCATGACCATCGAACAGAGAAAAAGCCATAACCGTCTTTCATACACATGTATTTGTACACGATGAAACGCACATTTTACGTTCCAAGTTAATTCATAATTTGTTATCATTCAACTTAAAATTATAAAAAACAAACCATCTGATGTCACAAGGAAAATACAGGGCAAATGAAGAATAAGAATATGATATGAAAGTTACTGCACTTTTAAGTGTGAATACTATTGGGGGATTTTACATCTTGATAAGGTACATATTATTATACAAAAAAAATGAAATCCCTATTATCGTCACAGTACATACTGGCAAGGACCTCACCACCCATCCCAGGCAAACACAAATGAACTACAAAAAAACCAACTGGGAATGGTTCACCGAACAAACAAAACAACTTTTCCCAGCACTCAACACCCACCCCATTAATGCCATAAATCAAACGGAAGCGGAATTCAACAATATCATCACAAAAGCTGACAAAAACATATTCCACAAAGTAAGAGAGAGCATCATAACCCAAACTTCACCCATGAAGTATATACACTAATCAGAGAACGTAACAATCTCAGAAATACACCCACTCCGCACACTTACCAAACCACACGACACATCCAGAATCTTAACGAAAAAATCACGGGAAAAGTTACTAAAAAGGAAACAGAAAACTGGAAAAATTTCTTCGAATCGCTAGACCACAAGACAATCTTTAGCAAACTCTATAAAACCATTACCAACAACAAATTCCAATACAAACGCCTCCCAAACACATGCAGCAATCAGCACTGATGTGAACATACCCTCAAGACGGAAACAAGCACACATACTCATAAACCACTATGCTAGCATTAGCAAGGTACACACCACAAACGCAGACAGGTACAAGTACAGACTCAAACACAGGAAATATATACATTTAACTTTCAATCAGGCAGATATACCTCAACATTTTTTGTTCTAATTGTTCATCTTCACAAGTTAAGCCCAGTATACATTAATGAAAACAATTCGAAGCTTCATTCAGTTTTTCTTAAGGTTGCATGACGACATTTATAAGCTTTTTGTAGCTCACTCAGTCGTCAACATAAAAAATAAAGGAAAGAGTTCGTTCTGCTTGTCTTTCTGTATTAAACCCCTCCGCTCCGAAACTCTACTTCAGTGGTCTTCAACTATTTTTAATGCCCACCCTTAGTGGTGATTAAGTAGAAGCTGTCCACCCCCACCCAGAAAAGTCTGATTAAAAATCTCACCTTTTTAATATTTAAAATATATTTTTTATATCTAATTTCGATGACCATTTAAACAGAAAGAAAACAGTTTCTCTTTTCTTTATTTAACTTTCATATATTCATTCATACATTTACACACATCTCAAACTAATAGCACTGTTAAATTTCATCCTTAACACATCTATTTCTTGATTTATCTAAACGATTCATTTAATACGTCTATTAAGCGCATGTTTAACCTAAATTTGGTACATAGAAGAAATGTCACCAAAACGGATCTTTTTATTTCCATCTATAGATAGCAGAAATAATTTAAATTTGATCCTACAGCAAACAAGTGTATTGGATTTATTCCTTTTTAGGTTTCAATACTATATATTTCTGGCTTGATGCGACATTTCACATTTGTGAAATGAAACAGCATTGGGATGCAAATATTTTACAAATTATTGTTATACATGCATTTTTATGCCGTGTTTAGACGATAAACAGAGATTGTAATGAGAATTAGAATTTCTTAAACCACACATGGACCAATTTTCTCACCGCTACCGCAAAAAAAATTGCATGAAAAGAACTTTATAGAGATACATAATCTACGAAAAGATTTGTAGGAGTTCTTTCAAACACACGTTTCACACAGCACTAAGATGTAAGTAAAGCCATGTAAACGTTAAAAGAGCAACGTTCATGTCGGTGTTTCATTGCACATGTGCGGGAGCGCGTACTCATGTACGTATGATGTTCACACGCAGTATGCATCATGTACAGGAACAGACAAAGCACAGGACGCGCCTTTGTAAATCGGTCGCGGGGTTGCCACTGCTGTATTTTTCAGCCCCGATCTAGGTAAAACGAACGACTTAAATATATACATAGTTATCTATGCGTGGTATACATATATAGTGAATAAATACACTATACTATATACATGTATAATAATTTACATATATATAAACCGCGAACTATACTTAGAACTGGGTTTAAAAACCCAGCAGTGGCAACGATAGAACTTCCGAGATGATAACGCCTTGCTTCGGAGCTACATACATTTAACCTTTGTCTCTACTTGATCGCAAAATGTAAAAGCACTAGATTTAGCTCTAAGCTCGACTGTAGTGAAAACTTTACTGAAACTAATATTAACTAATATTAAACTCTCGACTATCAATACAGATGAGTATGCATCCGTTTTGGGCAGTTACGCCGCAATAATTACGGCAGAGGTGAATAAATTTGTATCATTGTAGAAACATGAACTCAGTCACAGTTCGTTAGACGTTCAGTTCCGCACCCCCAACCCGGTTGAACATAGTTTTTGTTGCATAAGAATATGACTGCTCTGTTGCTAGCAAGCCTATTGTTAACATGTTCATTGATTAGGATGTCTTTCAGCATAGTATTTTGTTCTGTTAATTGTAATTAATATTAAATCATATAATATTATTTATTTTTCCCAAAAACGTTGAGTGCGATTGCCTAGCAGGTGCAACTCTTCACTTTGTAGTCATTATCCCTAGAAGGCACTGTAAAATTTACAGAACCTGACCTAAGTGGCCCACCGTTGGCCCACAGCGCTTATCGCTGTATCCGGGGGTGTTAGATAAAAATTATGTCTTGTTTCCACTACAATTACACGCTAAATACATGCAATATAAATTCACACTACCCTACTTCAAGGAGTACTAACCGTACTCTATCGATTGGCGTTAATATATTTTGACCGCTCTAGCTAGTCCCAGTGACGTGTGTGTCCGAGTTAGAATGTTTTTTTTGCAAGATCGCTATTCGGACTGGTGGCTTGTACACTGGCTAGGGTTTCGAGTTTCGCCAGCTCACCTCTCCCGCTTGTCGCTCTGTACGTGGTGGTGACCAAGTGGCGGGCAGGCATTCGAACACATGCAATTCGCTATTAATGTTTTCTTTCATTTTGGTGGCCAGGCTAGGAGGAGACTGAGTCACCTCCCCCTCATCATGTGGGGAAGGTATGGGTAGCAAAAAAGGGTCAGTCAGACGATTCAAACAGTAAATAATACGCACAGTCTTCAAATAAGGACGCCCGGAATACTGTGCAGTTAAACGAGCGTAAAATACACACACTTCAAATGTTATTTTTGTACAGTATACCCGATTTCTTTCTAAACATTAAATTTTTCTCTAATATTTATAATTTATTCTTTATTTTCATAAAGTTAAAGGTGCGTACAAAAAAATTTTTTAGAGGTGGTCGCGGCAGATAAAAGTTTGAAGACTACTGGGTTGAATAACGGTCGGACAATAGTCTAAAGCCATTCTCTGATAGGACCTTGGGGCTAGAATGGATTTTTCGACACTTGTTAATGGGTTTTCCGACTATTGTGAATGGGTCTTACTGATTGCTGTGTATGGTCCTTCTCACTATTTTTACGTTCCCTTGTATTTTAATATCCCATTTTTCCTCCTTACTCAGTCCATAATCCCCTGGCATATAGCCTCACGCACAGACCTGCTAAGTGTCAGTTTTGCTGATACGAAGCTAAACATTCAGGTTTTGTCTTCTAGTGCAGCTGACTAAAGATCTAAAAAATCAGGGTAGAAGATGACGGGCTCCGCCCACTACGGAGTCTTTTCAGTCTTCGTTCGCATGCGCACGGCAAGGTGAAAGATTTTACCAAAGTCTTAAGACAATAAAAGATTGCTATCATGGACTGTTTCATAAAATAAGATTCCAAAACTAATGCTCATTTTATTTATGGTTTCACTTGCACTATTTTGAATAAAAAGTTTTGAACGTGTATTAGGTTTTGTTCCATGCATTTATAAACTAGTGACAATATATTGTTTACAGTCTTTGTTTTATTATATGATTCGGATGAGCAATATAAAATGGGTTAATACGAAGAAATCGATGCATATTTCCCGAAAAATGGAGATGTTAGAGAAAATGGACGGCACACCTGGAATTAGCACACGAAATATACGTTATAACAGCTCATAAACTATCGCCATCGAAGCAAGTTTGAGCTGTGTATTTAGTTAATAATTTAGGCCATATAGAGCAACCACTCACTTAAAATTTGCTTTCAAATTCTATATTTACGACTTAAGCTTAATAAATTGAAAAATGGCGTTGAATGTTCATTGTTTCAAGCGATATATTATTGTTGAATAAATTTTGTATCTCCTACAATGTCATGGTTACAGCTTGAATGTGGAATATTTTGCCATTTGGCCTAAGATGAAGAAATTATGGACTCTAAAATCATTGGTTGTCTGGTAATTTGAAGTAGGCAGTTAAAATTAGGCTAAGTTAGAACATGAGTTATTTGATGCAAATAGCGGTCTAAGTTGAAGTTCTTCAACAAAATCCCGCACGTGAGTTTCGAATTGGACATGAATAACTTGATTCATGTGAGTTTAGGTTGATAATACTAGTCATACACGAAACTTGGTATCATTTATTAATGGTATGAAAAATTCAATAAATTTTAGATTTCAAAGAAGAAATTAGGCTTGAATATATTTGTGATTCGTATGCCATGAGTGCTAACTATTTCTAGCAAGATCATTTAGTAATAGAAATATAATGAGGCGATAGGAATGAGTCTTTTGGCCCTTTCTTAGGTCAGTACCCAAGTCCCTGGCGGTAAAATTATTCTATCCGCCATTTGCTCATGCACAAACAAACCAGGGCAGTAGAGTCTAGAACTCGCGTCTACCCACATGACAAGCGGTTTTGCTCACCAGTTGACCATACTGGTGAATGAAACAGGAAGGAATAACACGCATAAATCTAATTGATAATAGAATCTCAAAAAAATGTTATGCCGGGAGTTGAACACCAAGCATCAGGTTGCAACGAAAATTCAGTCAATTTTTGGAACGAAATTTCTGTCCATTTTTTTGTTAGAATGAAAATTCCGCGAAACTAAGATTTATTTTATCATCAGCATAGTCACCATTGTCACTAATGACTTCTTTCCACCTTTATAAAAGGTGGTTTTGACTCAAAAAATAAACTGGCTTCATTTCAACCTCTTCTATTGAAGTAAGCATTTGTCCTGAAGGATGATTCTGTAGGCTTCTTAAGAGATGGTAATCTGTTGGAGCAGAATCAGGAGAACATGATGGGTGAATCAAAACTTCCCAACCAAATCGTTCAATGAGATTCTTCGTCCCTCTTGACGTGTGGGGTCTGACATTGTCATGGTGCAGGATCACTCCTCTTCTATTTACCGACGAAGGTCGTTTTTCCTTTAGAATAGTCTTCAAATGGCATAGCTTCTGGCTGTACATTGCACAAGTTATAGTTTGATTGCCACCTAACAGCTCATAATGAACAATTCCCTCTATGTCTCGCCACACGCAGAAATGTTTTCATCTGCAGACCACGTCAGGGCTGTGGAATAAGATTGGAATTACGGCTGAGCCACTGTCTTTAACGTTTAACATAATTGTACGGTATCCATTTCTCATCTACAGGAACGATTTTATCTAAGAATTGTTTGAAATTTAACATAACGTAGTAAGACACAACAGTTCACATGTTCACACGTTCTCTGAAAGATCGTCTGGAACCCATTTCCAGCCTTAGAGACTTAAGCAATTCTTATTATTTCATGATATATGGTCACACAGCTTACGTTAAACTTCTTCCTTATTGTTCTAGTTGTTTTAAAAGAATCATCAATGGCAGCCAGCAATAAGTTCTTCAAAGCTGAGTATTTTGAGCATCATTTTATTAGATCGTCCTCAAGACTAAAGGTCTGCTTTTTGAAACGTGAAATCATCTTCTACAACTCCTTTCGGTTACCAAATTATTTCCGAATGCGTTCGTGCGCGATCTTACTGCTGGACCTGCTGCACTGCCCTTTTGAAACTCATGTAGCAAAATATGCCTGATGTGCTCAT
Source organism: Trinorchestia longiramus (assembly GCA_006783055.1). Classification (NCBI taxonomy): domain Eukaryota; kingdom Metazoa; phylum Arthropoda; class Malacostraca; order Amphipoda; family Talitridae; genus Trinorchestia; species Trinorchestia longiramus. The sequence goes on from VCRD01005163.1 coordinate 16,517, forward strand.
TGTTTGGAGTGTAAATTTGGGTTAGTAATATATATATATATATATATATATATATATATATATATATATATATATATATATATATATATATTATAAAAATATCAAGATTAGGAAGATACATTTTCTACAAGATTGTTTACGATGACTTTCTTTCACAAAAAACAATAACAAAAAATAATTTAAACGTTGTGAGCTCGATATTAATAGTCAGAAATTTACATTTGTTACCCACAAAAAAAGGATGGGGCACAATTTTCTTCGAAAAAACTCAAAACAATGGTGGAGTCACAACGAAAACACTAACCAATCACATTAGTTCTCTTATACGGACTGGGTAAAATGAAAGTAGTCCACTTCATCTGGGCAACATCCCTGCAGCCTTGGAACTGGTGAACTAGACTATTGCAAGTAGTCTAGTTCACATCGACGCCAACGCGACATGATCACACGAGGAGACTAGACTAGAGGACAGTAGTCTACTCTTGCATGACGATCCCTGATTTTGGCAAATGTTTCGAGTAGTCTACTAAAGCTTTCCACCCTTAAATTAACAAAGGAAACTACCTAAATGACATTCCTGCAAAATCATTGCTGTCCTGATTTAAATATCATTTTAAAAATGTCAGAGGTCATTTTAGCAGAAATCGGAACCCCTGCATAGAGCTAATAAAACAACAGAGTGGTTGGCATCTAATGTTCCCCTCATCATTTTGGCGGAAAAATGTCCTCTATCTCCAGGCCTGAATCTTCTCGATTACTAGATTACATGAATCCCTACTGAAGAGTAGGATTTCAGTGACACATCACTAAAACTTGGAACCACTGAAGTCAAAACTTGAAAAACATATGTCGCAAAATCCGTCAAAGAATCATTCGTGATTTGTGCAGGGTATTCTCTCAGCGTCTTCAGTTTATTATCGATGCAGACGAAGGGCATATTATTGAAGAAATTGCATTATCATGGAAGTATTGCATATATAAATTTTTATTTTATTTTATTTCTTATGCATCTATTTGTTTATTTGATAATCATGTACTCCAAAAATTGTAACGTTTATTATTGAGCCCCCTATATTTGTCTTAAGATGTACAATAATAATGGGACTCGTGCATGACAATTTCATGATTCGAGGCACAAAACTATTATAGGACATTTAATGTGCAATAAATAAAAGAATGCACATAGAAAATTATTTCATGACCTTTGATGTACTATAAATATATACCTTGTGGTACTGAAATTATCTGTTAGATTCTGAGGTCCAGTGTTGCACTTCCATTCATGTGCTGTTTTTTCTTTATGGTATATCTAATTCTATTCATTGAAAATACTAGACTGAACTGAAGTATAAAACTAATTTTGGTTACTTAGATTTTAAATATCTCAATTAATGATGCAAATCAGAACGATGAAGAAAATTATTGTCGGAAAAATCATTCAAATAACTTCCTATAAGAATAACACAAATTAAAGGATATATTTATGCGTGGTGAAGCATGTTATGAAGCATACGTATCAGGAAGCACGTTATGAAGCATATGTACATATGTGCTTCATATGTAGGGTCTCAACGCCCAACACGCAGGAACAGCGTCGCCACGCGCTAGACTAAACAACTGATAAAGCAGAGCAGAACAGGTTCAACAACGGCACATTCAGAAGGAGTGTGAGAAAGCACCAAGCCAACAAAATTCAAGGATGTGAAGTATACAATAACGTTCGAGAAACCAACTATCAGGAGTCACGAAAGAGGCGCTGTGAGAAGCAGCAGCCAAGAGAGACGTGCTGCCAATGGGCGTGGCTGTAAAAAGGCAAAAGGATTGTATAAGCAGCTGTCAAAAAAGCAAGGGATTTCAAAAGTTCAGAGATAAAAAGTGAACACAGTGCTGGGAAGCAGCAGCAAAGAGTATTAACGAGCTAGAGTGGCAGGAGAGGGTATCGACGAGTGAGAATGGCAGGCGACCGTCTACAAGGAAGCAAAAGACAGAAAATCTTCTCAACGTGGAGGCGAGAATATTTATGGGATAGGAAGCAGAAGCAATTTGCATACAAGCAGCATAGGCGTATTACGGTACCTCTATCAAGGCATGCACTTATGGAGGATTTTTGTCTCATTTTTAGGGAGGGAGGTTCTTTGGAGCAGTTGGATCCTAGAAGAAGTTTGTGCCCATGAAACCTTGAAGAAGTTCGTATCAACTGGGGAGAAGTTCTTGCCTATAAAAACTCGGAGAAGCTCGGGATTTCAGCGTCAAATTGGATTCAATGTCTACGATGATCACTTCGGAAAATCAACAGGACAGACTATGTGGAAATATTAATTAACCTACTTCAACCCATCGGTGTCTCTTTAAACCTGTGAAAGTTGGGAAGCAGCGTGTATAATCTGGAAACAGCATGCAGCCCACACACAGTATAAGCCAACGACGAACCTGCAATACGGAGTTAGAGCACAACAGAGTGGATGCTTAAGTATGGCTGCTGTGAACGAAGTGTGGTGCAATTCTTTACATCATTCACTCGAGAGTGAAAATGAGTAATTATTGTCAGTGAAATTAGTTAATAGTATCTCAATGATTACTTTAATTTATAAGAGTGTATTTGGGTAATTAGTAGGGGTGAATTTAAGTGATGGAATAGAATTGATTTTCAGTGATTCATGCCATGTTTGCGTATCATTAGCGTGTGTTGTTAGGTTCAACCGTGTGTTGATTCCCTTGTCACTCAGTGTTATATAATCTAAGTAGTTATTGTGAGTGGAATTATGTAATCTGAAGAAATGAGCTTGCATTGATTAAATTGACTTTATGATATATTTACATGCCATCTACGTGTGTTTTTCTTTGTAAACATTGTTAAGCTGATTGGTCATGTTTGTTCCCTTCTTGCGTTGGCGTCATTGATGAATACCGTATCATACATGTCAGGAGTTTGGATCCCTCTAATTGCGACGACTATCTCGTTATAAGTAATTTATTGCATTTTGATTAACATTAAATGTGTGTGTATCATTTTCACCCTGAAATATTCAATTAATGCTTGCAATTATTGTGTTATTCATGTTGTAAATGTATAAAGAGAAGTCGTATCGCCACACATGAGTGTTAAGCACATAAGTTTAAAAATTCGAAAATTCGCACGGTGGTGAATGTAGAATTATTTAACAACCATCACACTTCAAATAACACTATCGAGAATCCTCCATTTTCCAACTGGTTTATCGATTGTGACCATTCACTGAAGAGCTCATTTTTCACGGCAGAAAAAACATCTTACTGGTCTCAGCAGCGTGAACGATGTGCGTCAGCTACATAATGTTCTCCAATAAAATAATAAAACGAAAACAGCATGAAAACGTATTTTTAATTTTCTAGCGAACCTCAACAACAAAATGGTAATTTGTTTCCGCATCACCGGGGACAAAATATTTTTCAAATGTGAGCGTTCCTTTTTACGCCTTGGATATACATCTAAAAACTAAAACTGAATGTACTTAAACCCTTTCTATTTGATATTATCTATAGCTCAAATAATTTTAGGTAACTTTTCGTTATTCATCTGGAAGTTTTAAATGTTAGTCACAATTAAATGGTTTTAACTCGTAGTTTCTCTACGATAGTTTCATTAAGTTTGAGGATAAATTCCTCTAGATAAAAGCTGCCAAATTAGTTTCAAATTCTTTCAGCACTACTGAAGATTGTACAATTAATTCAGCCCTCGAACATAGATGATAAAATATTGTTTGAATCCGTTGTAGTTAATTAGTCCCATGGCAGGAAACTCCCCACACCGTTCGTTGGTAATTAAAAATTCGCTGCCATGTCTGACATTTTAATGACAACATTTTTGCGAGGCCTGTGAGGCAAAAACAGACGGTTTTATAGCGCCTGACCTTAATTAAACCGGCTAGCCTAATTATTGTTCCACATAATTCACTTTCAGTTGATATTTGCCCCAAAAGTTGCGACACCTACCCTCAAACTATTGCTTAATTATTTGTTAAACTCAAAAAAATAACAATAATCCGTTCTTAAGGTCATAGCAGTAATAATTTCTGTAATTAACATTGATAAAATGACGATTCGGCAGACCATAACGGTGGTTGTCAGGTTTAATGATGAACAGGTTTTCATTCCCATTATTTTACGATATATATCTCTCATTTCTAGAAAATTATGTCAAAACATCATCAAACATCGCTCATAAAGCAAACGTAGTGAAATTGATTGAAAATTCAAGATAAAAGCTGTTCAGAAAGTGTTACGTCTTAAAGTTTGAGTGTTGATAACTGTTTTAACCGTCGTTGTTGCAATAGATGTCCGATTTGGGTTTGGTCAAATGAGGTACTACAAATTTGTTAAAGAGTTGGGGAGAACTCCAGAGTAATTCTCTAAATTCGAATTAAATAAAAACATCGACTACCAATTGTTCAAGGTTAGATATCATGATCATTGAGAAAACACTGGTGCAACGATAATTAACGTGAAAGCGGTTTAAAGCAAACACTCAATTAAGTAGTACCTATGAGTATTTTATGGAACCTAAGACACTTAGACTAATATTTTAATTCTGTTTTTCCTGAAGAAATACTGCATCATCAAACGAATGCACAAACCTGTTTACAAAAACAGGTCATATATCTCAAAATCTACCCAGTACAATAAAAGTCTTAAAAAATTGAGCAAATGTATGTTCAACAGAAACCAAGAAAACTGTTACCACAGCTTTAGTTGGGCACGTCTTCTCTCGTAAGACAACCGCTGTTTCATGCATAGGAAATTGACCTGGAGAGATGGGTTAAAGAAATGTGAGCTATACAAGCCGTATTTTGGGAATTCAATTTACCATAAAAAAGTCAAGTCGAGTTTATGGAAGCAGAAAATTGTAGATAAAAGCTTTAATTAAATTGGCCAAAACTTTCCCACCGTGTCAGTTAGCCTAAATGTACAACGCATTTTTTATTAATATGAAAAACCATGATGATTATTTGAAGTCAAGAAGCACAAGTTTTGTTCGAGGCAGACCAATTCCTTTTCATTAAACCTGTGGACAGTAATAGGAGCGCAGTTTATCTGTACTAAATTCAAGAATCCAGTTAATCAGTGATTTGCCTACTAGAAATAAATAATGTTCTAATTATGTTGGTAGTGGGTTTAACACATTCATTGCGGTTGTCTAGCCGGTACAAATCTTTACTTTGTACATAAAGTCACTAGAAAGCTTTGAAAAAATTAGAGAACCAAACCTGAGTGACACACCGGTGGGTCATACCGCAATGAATGTGTTAAATGGGTAAATGAATGAAACACAGCACTTTTGTTTTTCCTTGAAAACACAATTAAACAAAGAACTTTTCAGCATCTGGTCCATCAGTTCGATATTCAATCTCTGAAGCAGAATTCTAGAAGATCTAGTTATGGAGTCACGAGACGTTGACTCAACACGAGGAAAGCTTCTTTGAAGTAAACATATTCTCGAGTAGACGTGCAGGAATATCCAAATCTAACATTAAGATCCATCTTTTGTTGAATTTTTAAATAGATATCCTCGATGCTTTATTTACATAATTTGTTTCAAATAAAATTTTCCAAAATGATGAGTTAGTTCTAGTTGAAGCAATGAGCTACCTTGAGTTGTTAATATATGCAAATTTTCCTAAAATTTGACAGTGTAGTTTTATGATTGTCAGCATTACACACGGCTATTTACTTAATTTGAGAAGTGTTCATTCGATGTTTCCAAACAAATTGTAATTTGTCAGTTTCTGCTTGTACGTTTCATTTAGTTCATTTCATCGAATAATTAAACTTTATTGTTTCTTCAAAAGTTGTCCACTGTTTTTCTCAATGCTCAGACCATATCTTACTTCATTATGTATCTCATGTGACTGAAAAATGACAAATGATATTTTGAATATCCTCTTTATAACGAATAATGACTAGATAATATTGTACTAATTATTATGTAATATTGTACTAATTATAATACTGTACTAATATTACTGTTTTAATACTGTACTAATACTGATAATATTGTACTAATTATAATTATAATTATTACTGCTAGGTATCCACCAAATCCTAATAATTGAAGGGTGGAAAGTATTAGTAGACTACTCGACACATTTGCCAAAAACCAGGGATCGTCGAGCAAGAGTAGACTACTGGCCTCTAGTCTAGTCTTCTCGTATGATCATGTCGCATTTGCGTCAAGGTGAAGTAAACTACTTACAGTAGTCCAGTTCACCAGTTCCAAGGCCGCAGCGATGTTGCCCAGATGAAGTGGACTACTCTCAGTTTACCAAGTCCGTATAAGAGAACTAATGTGACTGGTTGATGTTTTCGTCCAAGAAAATTGTGCACCATCCGTTTTTTTTGTGGGTCACAAATGTAAATTTCTGACTTTTAATATCGAGCTCATAACATTTACATTATTTTTTATTGTTTTTTTTTGTAAAATGAAGTCACTGTAAACAATCCCGTAGAACGTGCATCTGACTAATCTTGAGGCTTAAAAATTAATTGAAAATAAATGTATTGTATTAAAGCTGATATGAATTTATTTGTTACTGTTGAAATAACATTTATGTACAGAATATAGACCTGAGGGATGGTTCATAACTGCAAATAACATACAAAAAACTTGTTTTACAGTTTGTAAACATCATTTTAGGTTACTATCGGGTCTTAATGTAAGTTTTATCCGTTTCTTGATTTATGATTTTAGTGTACGATTATATTAATCGTACATATGTGCGGCTATCAAAATCACTTAAACATTATTTACACTTTCAGATTTTGTGATAATTATTATAATAAATATATATTATTGACCAAAATTTATATTCCAAGCAATGAGCACATGGGGCATATTTTGCTACATGAACTTCAAAAGGGTAGTACAGCAAGTCCAGCAGCAAGATCGCTCACGAACACATACGGAAATTATTTGGTAACTGACAGGAGTTGTAGAAGATGATTTCACGTTTCAAATGGAAGCCTTTAGTCTTAAGAACAAGCTAATAAAATAATGCTCAAAAAGTTTCAGTTTTGAAGAATTTCTTGCCGGTTGCCATTGATGATTCTTTCAAAACAACTAGAACAATGAGCAAGAAGTTTAACGTGAGCTCTATGACCATATATCATGAAATTATAAGAATTGATACAGTTTCCAAGGCTGGAAAATAGATTCTACACGATCTTTCAGAGAACAATTTCTAACAACGTGTGACCTATTGTCTTACTACGTTATGTTCAATTTAAAACCCAATTCTTAGATAGAATCGTTACTGGAGATAAGAAATGGATATCGTACTTGTTATGTTAAACGTAAAAAACTGTGGCTCGGCCGTAATTCCAACCTTATTCCACAGCCTCGACGTATGTAGTCTGCAACTGAAAAAATTTCTGAGTGGGGTGAAACATAAAGGGAATTGTTCATTATGAGCAGTTAGGTGGCAATCAAACCATGACTTGAGTAGTGGACTGCCAAAATTTATGCCGTTTGAAGACTGTTCTAAAGGAAAAACGACATTCGTCGGTAAACAGAAGAGGAGTGATCCTGCACCATGACAATGCCAGACCCCACACTTCAAGAGGGACGAAGAATCTCATTGAACAGTTTGGTTGAGAAGTTTTGATTCACCCACCATGTTCTCTCTATCTTGCTCCAACAGATTAAAATCTATTTAGAAGCCTACAGAATCATCCTTCAGGACAAATGTTTACTTCAAGAGAATAGGTTATAGGAAGCCAGTTTATTTTTTGAGTCAAAACCAAATGAAATCTATGACAGAGGCATCAAAAAACTTATAGAAAGGTGGAAAGAAGTCATTAGGGATAATCGTGAACATGCCAATAATGGAATAAATCTTGGTTTCGATGAATTTTCATTCCAACCAAAAAATTGACAGAACATTCGTTCCAAAAATTCTTTTCTGACTGAAACTTTTTTTGAGATTCTTTTATAGACTACTTTTCTGCGTGTTATTTTATCTGAACATCAACCAGCATGTTCGACTGGTGAGAGAATCCATTTGCGATGAGAAAGACGCGAGTTCGAGATTCTACTGCTCTGGTCAGTTTGTGCATGGCCATTGGCGGATAGAATGATTTTACGGCGAGGGACTTGGGTACCGACCTAAGAAAGGGCCAAAAGGCTCGTTCTTATAGCCTCATTCTATTATTACTAAAAGATGTTGATAGAAATAGATAATTAGTTGTATACACTCTTGGTAAACGAATCATAGATACATTGAAGCCTAAGTTCTTCTTTGAAATTTTAAATATACTTGAATTTTCCACGCCATTAAAAATTGATGCCAAATTTCGTGTATGAATATGGTGTTATCAATCGGAATTCAAACGAATCAAGTTGTTCACGTTCAATTTGATAATCACGTGCGTTATTTTGTTGGAGAAATTTAACTTAGGTCGCTATTTGCATCAAATTACTCCTCTTGTTTTAATTTAGCCCAGTTTTAAGTGCCTTTTTCAATTAACCTGACAACCAATGATTTTAGAGTCCATAATTTCTTTATCTTAGGCCAAATGGAAAAATGTTCCACATTCAAGCTGTAACTATGACCTTCTAGGAGATACAAAATTTATTCAACAAAAATATCTCTCGTGAAACAATGGATATTCAACGTCATTTTTCAATTTATTCAGCGTAAATCGTAAATATATAATTTGAAAGCAAATTTTAAGTGAGTGGTTGCTCTATATGGCTTAAATTATTATCTAAATACACAGCTCGAACTTGCTTCGATGGCGATAGTTTATGAGATGTTATACGTATATTTCGTGTGCTAATTTCAGGTGTGCCGTCCATTTTCTCTAACACCTCCATTTTTCGCGAAATATTCATCGATTTATTCGTATCACCCATTTTATATTGCTCACACGAATCATATAATAAAACAAAGACTGTAAACAGTTTATTGTCCCTAGTAGACAAATGCATTTAACAAAACCTAATACACGCTCAAAACTTTTTATTCAAATAAGGCAAGTGAAACCATAAGTAAAATGAGCATTAGTTTCGAAATCTGGTTTTATGGAGCATTCGTAAATTATTATCTTCGGTAATACAGTTGTTTTATCAGTTCTATTATCAATCTGTCGTCCTATGCATATCCCATCGTCCGTGATAGCGATTTCCCATTGTATTAGAATTGTCTTCCATTGTTTTATTAGTTCTATTATCAATCTGTCGTCTTATGCGAAATCTTTCAACCTGCTGTGCGCATGCAAGCGAAGATTGAAGACACAACGTAGTGGGTGGAGCCTGTCATCTTCTACCCTGATTCTGTGGATTCTAAATTTAGTTAGATGCGCTAGAAGACGAAACCTGAATGTTTAGCTTCGTAGAGCAAAACCGACACTTAGCAGGTTTGTGCGTGATGCTATGTGCCAGGGGTTTATAAACTCAGTAAGGAGGTAAAATGGGACATTAAAATACAAGGGTTATTTGACATAAAAATTGTGAGAAGGACCATACACAGTAATCAGTAAGACCTCATTCACAAAAGTCGAAAAACTCATTTACTAGTGTTGGAAAATCCATTCTAGCCCCAAGGTCCTATCAGGGAAAGGCTTTAAACTGTTGTCCGACCGTTATTTAACCCAGTAGTCTTTAAAACTTTCAACCGCCACGACCACCTTTAAAGATTTTATTTTTGTACGACCCTTTAACTAGAAGAAAATAAAGAATAAAATATAAATATAAGAGAAAAATTTACTGTTTATAAGGAAATCGAGTATATGTACTGTGCAAAAAAAAACATTTAAAATGTGTGTATTTTATACAGTAGATCCAAGAAATCTTTAGATACTATTAGCTGCATTAAATAATGTCACTTGTATTTAATTAATGGGATTGATGCGCCTGCATTTTCTTACACAGGTCAAATCTACGCTCTATTGCAAGTCGTGACAAGTTTAGATATTCAAATTTGATGCCAACCCAAAACGAATTTAGACTTGGTTTAGCGAACATAGTTTTTAGAGAAGAATCAAGAAAGTTCTGCAAATTCTTCCTGTGCCTTTAGTATCAGATGAAACACTTTTCGCCTTCAGCATCAAATGGATTTTGGATCTCATCAAATGGGCTCATGTTTGCTTCATGAAGAAAATATTTCTTAAACTTTTCCCCTAAGCTTACCAAGTTCTAAATTATGATAGTTTGATTATTTCAAAATTTAGTTAGTTTTCTGTGATGAACTCTTCCAGGCATGGAAACAACTCACATGAGTTGCATTTTATATTCATCAACACTACATTACCTTCCTTCAGGAGAGCTTGAATTTTTGAAGTTAATGCAAGAACATTTGTATTTTCGCCTTGTAATGATATATTGAGGTCATTAAGCTTGTCAAGAATATCTGATGCATAACAAAGTTTGGAAAGCCAATTTTCGTTTGGAAATGTTTCATAAAATTTGAGTTGTTATCAGATAAAAATAAAATGATTTAATTTTTTAAAGCGATCAGCCTTCTTAAAGCCCGAGCTCTCGAAAGCCATCGAATGTCAGTCTGAAGCAGCTGGGATTCAAAATTTGAACCCATTTCTTTGCACGAATTTGTAAAGAGACGAGTTTTAAGAGCACGGTTTAGATATAATTAATTATGTTAACTTAGTGGTTCCCAACCTGTGGTACGCGAGGGCATTCCAGGTGGTACTCAAACACTTTTGGGGTCATGAACAATTTTTATTTTCTTATTTGATAATTATGGAAATGAAGTGATATCTGATCGAATTTAGTTTCTCTGGAACCAGGTGGTACGCGTCGACTGTACGGGACCTACAAGTGGTACTTGACTACAAAAAGGTTGGGAACCACTGTATGAACTGAATCTTGTCACACTGCACACAATTCTTCGTAACTGTTTTTCGTTTCCAGCACCTCCCAATGAATCATACATTGAGTGAAGATTATACCTTCATTGCACACAGACCTGACTTTATTGTGGAAACCCACATTTTTCCCTGTCATTGCTACCCATACCTTCCCCTACCCTTCCCCAAATGGTGTGGGGGGGTGACTCAGTCTCTTCCTAGCCTAGCTGCCGAAATGGAAGAAAATATTGAAAGTGAATCGCGTGTGTTCGAATGCTTGTCCGTCAATTGCTCACCACTGCGTACAGATCGACAAGAGGAAAGAGGTGAGCGGACAAAACTCGAAACCTAGCCACCAGTCCGAAACCACCAGTTCGAACACAGTCGTATCTTAGAAAAAAAATAATCCCATCTCGGCAACACTCGTCACTGGGACTAGCTAGAGCGCTTAAAATATATTAACGCCAATCGATAGAGTACGGTGAGTACTCCTAGAAATAGGTTAGTGTGAATTTATATTGCACGTATTTACCGTGGAATTATGATATAAACAAGACCTAAATTTTTTTCTAAAACGTCTGGTTTTTTAAAACCCCTGAGCAGTCAGATTCTTATGCAACAGAAACTATGTTCAACCGGGCTGGAGGGTGCGGAACTGCACGTCTGACAAAATATGACTGAGTTTATGTTTTCAACTATACAAATTTATCCACCTCTGCTGTAATTATTGCGGCGTAACTGCCCAAAAAGGATGTATTTTCATCTTTGTTGATAGTCAACAGTTTAATATTAGTTAATATTAGTTTCAGTGAAGTTTTCCTCATAATCCAGCTGAGAGCTAAATCCAGTGCTTATATATTTTGCAGTCAAGTAAAGACAACGTTTGAATGTGTGTAGCTCCGAAGCAAGCAGTTACCATCACGGAAGTTCCATCGTTGCCACTGCTGAGTTCTTAAACCCAGTTCTTAGTATAGTTTGCGGTTTATATATGTAAATTATTATATATGTATGTAGTATAGTGTATTGATTCACTATATATACCATGCATATATAACTATATACATATTTAAGTCGTTCGTTTTGCTTAAATAGGGGCTGAAAAATCCAGCAGTGGCAATCCTGCCACCGATCTACACGACGCAGCCTGTGCTCTGTCTGCACCAGTACTTGATGCACACGGCGTGTGAACATCATACGTACATGTCTACGAGCTCCCGTACATATGCATTGAAACACCGACATGAACGTAGCTCTTTTCACGTTTACATGGCTTCACCTACATCTTAGTACCGCGCGAAATGTGAGTTTGAAAGAGTTCCTTCAAATCTTTTCGTAGATTTTGTATCTCCATAAAGTTGTTTTGATGCAGGTTTTTTTGCAGTAGTGGTGAGAAAATTCGGTCATGTGTTTTGGAAGAAATTCTAAGTCCCATTACAATCTTTCTTTATCGTCTAAACAAGGCATAAAAATGCACGTAAAACAATAATATGTAAAATATTTGCATCGCAATGCTGTTTCATTTCACAAAGATGAAATGTCGCATCAAGCTAGAAATATATAGTATTGAAACCTAAAAAGGAATATATCCAATACACTTGTTTGCTGTAAGATCAAAGTTAAACTATTTCTGCTATCCATAGCTGAAAATAAAAAGGTCCGTTTTGGTGACATTTCTTCTATGTACGAAATTCAGGTTAAACATGCGCTTAATAAACGTATTAAATGAATCGTTTGGATAAATTAAGAAATAGATGTCTTAAGGATAGAATTTAACAATGCTATTACTTGGAGATGTGTGCAAATGCATAGATGAATATATAAAAGTTGAATAAAAATAAAAGAAACTTTTTTTCTGTTTACATGGTCATCGAAATTAGATATGAAACATAGATTTCAAATATTAGACGTAAGACTTTTAATGAGACTTTTTCGGGGTGGGGGTGGACAGCTTCTATCATACTTAATCACCACTAGGGGTGGACATTAAAAATGGTTAAAGACCACTGAGCTAAAGTTTCGGAGCAGAAGGGTTTAATAAAAAAGACAAGCAGAACGAAGTCTTTCCTTTATTTATTATGTTGACGACTGAGCGAGCTGCAAAAAGTTTATAAATGTTGTCATGCAACCTTAAAAAAACTGTGTGAAGCTTTGAATTGTTTTCACTAATGTATACTGGGCTTAACTTGTGAAGATGAACAATTAGAACAAAAATATTGAGGTATATCTTCGTCATTTAAAGTTAAATGAATATATTTCCTGTGTTTGAGTCTGTGCGTGTGCCTGTCTGTGATTGTGGTGTGTACCTTGCTAATACTAGCATAGTGGTGTATGTGTATGCTTGTTTCCGTCTTGAGGGTATGTTCACATCAGTGGTGATTGCTGCATGTGTTTGGGAGGCGTTTGTGTTGGAATTTGGTATGTTTCTAATGGTTTTATAGAGTTTGCTAAAATTTGTCTTGTTGTCTAGTGATTCGATGAAATTTTTCCGTTTTCTGTTTGCTTTTTAGTAATTTTTCCTGTGATTTGTTCGTTCAGATCCTGGATGTGTTGTGTGGTTTGGTAAGTGTGCGGAGTGGGTGTATTTCTGAGATTGTTACATTCTCTGATTTGTCAATATACTTGATGTGAAGTTTGGATTATTATGCTCTCTGTTACCTGTGGTTATGCGCTTATTGTCAGCTTGTGTGATGATAGCGTTGAATTCTGCTACCGTTTGATTTATGTCATTTAAGGAGTGGATGTTGAGTGCTGTGAAAAATTGTTCTGTTTGTTTGGTGAACCTTTCCCAGTTAGCTTTTTGTAGTTCGTGTGTGTTTGCCTGGCATGGGTGGTGAGGTCTTTGCCAGTGTGTACTGTGACGATAATAGGGACGTCGTTTTTTTAAGACGTCCCTATGATGTAACGTCGTTTAAGATGTAAAATCCATCAATAGTGTTCACACTTAAAAGCGCAGTAACTTTTATTATCATATTCGTATTCTTCATTTGCCCTGTTTTTTCCTTGTGACATCAGATGGATTGTTTTTTATAATTTTAAGTTGAACAATAATAAACTATGAATTAACTTGGAACGTAAAATGTGCGTTTCATCATGTACAAATACATGTGTTTGTAGGACGGTTATGACTTTTTCACTGTTTGATGGCCAGGTATGTAAATAAATGAATTATTGATGTTAATGTGATATGATAAATCACATTAACAATCACATGTTAAATAAATAAATGCATGCTGCATACTTCGACTATACATGGTGTCCCAAAAAACGATACCCAATTTTCAAGAGCTGTAATTCAGAAACTATTAAACTTACAAAAAATTGAAAAGTCACATTTTGTTTCTTAACATTTGTTCCATCTTTGTCTAAAGTTTCAAAAGAATTAATTTTACCGTTTTCTTTAAGCAGTATTTTTAGTGACCGATACTGAAAACCTGTTTGCCCACTTTTGTTAAACTTCGAATTATATGATATTAAAACTATGTTTTTAGTAACTTTCAACCGTTTATTAAATGGAAAATGCCACTAAAATAAAAAAACAATCCATATGTTCCTCCTATTGTTCGTTTCCTTCGGTGTGTCCTCCGTTTCTCTCAATGCACTGTTGCATTCGCCTCTTCATTCCCGCCATCACTCATCTAACGAGAGTATCATCTCCTTGCAGCAAATTGGCCTCATTTTCAATTCTTTGCTTTCCTCACATGCATCTTGTAAGGATGCCACTTTAAATTCAAAGTTATAATTCTGTTGAAAGTAGATTTAGTAACATCTAATCCACTTTTTCTTGCAGAGTTTTGCGGATTTTCTGTAGGTGCTCCTTGAACAATTCGAACATTTTCTTCTGATTGCCGCGTTCTTTTCCGTCCTGATCGGCCCTTGTTGAGATTCAGGCTTGTTTCTTCGGTTTTGTACCTAGTAACATTTCTCCAAATAGTCATCTTTGTTGGAGACTGTCTTTCAGAAAAATGCTCTTGAAATGATTAAATGACCTGTTGGAAAATTTTTGCTTGAAAATACTTCTCAACGATCAATGTTCTTTGTTCTTTTGTAATATACATAATGGGGAGGCTCTTCGATCGGTAAAAATTTGAAATAGTTTAAGATCACGCTTTCGTATTCATACGTAATTCAACTTACAAGTTCAAGCCATATCAATGATACCAAAGCATAAGAAAACAAAATGTGACTTTCCAATTTTTTGTAAGTTTAATAGTTTCTGAATTACAGCCCATAAAAATTAGGTATTTTTTTTGGACACCTTGTATGGTAAGAACATTATTTCCGCACACGCAAATTATACCTATGAGCAAAGACTTTTTCTTTCGTGCAAATTGATTCATTGTCTTTTTTCCTCGTGATCTGCACTTTCTATGAAAAAAATACGAATAAATTGCAGAAAGCAATCTATCCAGAAGTTTTACATTTCTGCCTGGTGACATAATAGCTCCGACTAGTGACATTAGCCTTAAAAACAAGCGTCCACAGGTAAAATGGGTTAAATAACAAGTTTTCCTGATTATAAATTGAAAACTGTGAATAGAATTCACAGTAGTATATCATTTCGTCAAGTTATTAGTCTGGTCAGATTTCCCATGGCGGCTGAACAGTCAAGCAAAGGAAACAGCTAAAAATTCGAGGAATTTGCTAAATGTTTCTCAAAAATTGCATGACGAAATGTGAGTCCTGCAACGCTGTCACTTACGGCAATGAAATACTTCTGAACCAAGGACTACTATAAACAGGACGTGCACCGCCATGTAGCTGACTGCTAGAGCTTAGGCCAGTTCACTGCGTTCAGTTTTCCTTTATCTGTCATAGTGCAAACATTGTCGTAGTCTGTCGCTCGGTTTGAATCGGAGATTGTTGTTTGTTTCGAGTCACATTGCTGCATTTCTAAGTAGATACTGTTTGTTTACAAAGTTTATTGCTAATTATATGTATTAAAAATGCCGAACAAGTGAGGGGTTGTGAACTGTCGGGGTAATTACAATAAGGAGAACAGGCGCCGCACCGTATCTTCAATGTGCCTGTTTCATGTATGCCATCTCCAAAACTCACACTTCGTCCGGCGAAAGCTGAAGACCAACAACTGAGGTATTTTCTTCAGAAGGATAAGATTACTTCATTTGATGCTTTCAAACATGAACGTAACCTGCAGAAGCAGTACAAGAACTTGATTATTTCAAGATCGAAAAAAAGGCTTGTGTGTTTGTTCATGACCGATAACTTCATTGAATGCAGGAATTAACTGTTATATTTTATTTTTTACTCTCTTTCTCTGACATGTAACGCCCGTTCATATTAAACACGATATATACAGATAACTGTAATAATGATTGAATTAAATCGATCATCAGCAAGCCACACCATACGGTCAACAAGTAATTAGAAAATACAGTTTCAATTTAATAACAATCACAACTTTATGTTTTAAGTTTTTGCACTCATAATTTTCCTTTTTCGATCTTTCTCAGATGTTAAACATCCAATTCAGTTAAATGTAATGATGTCAAGTCTAAGCTGAACCTAAAGAGAATATTTCGCTTATCACCTAAAATGCGTATAATACCTACCACGTCAGAATTTATATGTATCACTAATGATTACCTCTTAAGTCATCATTGAAAAAGCGATGTTTCATTTGTTTCCCCATGTATATTTAACGTTCATTGCGTGATGTGAATGTATACGTATACCCGTAGGTACAGCTGTTCTATCATCTATGATACTATGCATAGAATACTTACCACTTAAGGATTTTATAAGGCATCTTTAAGAACCAATGCTGTGACATTTCTTATGTACCAACTTTATTGGAAATATACGTTTTTTTTGTTTGTTTGTCTGTGATTGACGAAAACAAGCCCACTTTGTGTTCCCCACTAACGCTCAGTGCGTTCAAGAACGGCGTTAGTACCACTGTTTAAGACACTTCATCCCAACAATGGTTTTTGCTTCTATGTCTGTTTGTTTATATGCGTGAATGTTTGTATGTTTGGTTATTTGCATTGGAAAAGGTTTAACTATAATCAATTTGTAAAGTTTAAAACTGCAGCAACTCGGTTTTCTATAAAGTGGCCACTAAGCTCATACAATAATACATGTTAAGTCCGGTTAAAATTGGTATTTCAAAGCATTACAGTGCTTTAAACCATTTAAAATTCACTGTAAAACCTTATTATCCCTTCTATTGCTTGAAAGAAGTAATTTTTGATGAATTTGTCCGATAGAAAATGTTATGTTCCTAAGAATGCAATGGCCTCCGCTACCGTAGTCAGCTACGCGACGATGTACATACGTCCTGATTATAGTAGTCCTTGTTCTGAACACATGCATACGTTTGAACAGGAGAAATGCGTTCTACAGAGTTAAATTTACATGAAAAATTATGTCCATATTCCAACATCTGGAGGTCGAAAAGAATATTGAAAGTGAATTTTCAGTTATTAATGGTAACTACATTTAATAGAAATCCCAAAGAAACCGACCTTTAATTTGTAGTGCAATTCCGCTGCATAAGTTATTAACAAAAATTATAAACCTCAGCAATATTTCACCCGTGATGAGCCAGAACTGCTTTGGATGAATGTGCCGGTGCTTTCATATTTTACTGTAAATGAGTTTCCTCAGTTTCAAATTAGTAAGGATACAGTAACCCTGCTTTTAGGCAATAACGTTACTGCACCCGACAAAGTGAAACCTCTTCTCCTACGTATCGCTCAGAACAAAGTTTACAGGTAATAAGACGCATTAATTAAAAAGTTCGGGTCACGAAGAAAAAATACATTCCTATAGTAGTGCGCTTTACAACCAGGTTGGTCGACTGGTGAGCAAATCTGTTTGCGAACGGAAGACCCGGGTTCGAATACCGCTGCCGTCATGGTTGATGCGGCTTGAATTACAGGATGGCACTTGGGTACCGAGATCAAAATGGGGTAGAAAGATCGTTTCTCTCGCCTTATTCTATTTTATTTTTACTTCTTACCCTCCGTCCAGACGCAATTTTCAGAATGATCTCGACAACAAATTCATGTTCTAAATTAAGCCTCTGTGTTTGATCCACATTTCACTGATCAGTATCCTCACATAGAAGTGGCATTTATAGCAAGTATTCCAACTTTCCGCCTACAACCTTCAAGGTAATATCTGTTTGTGCGAGAAATAATATTAATACTCATTTAGTGTTGAAATTCATCGTTCAGTCTTGACATTTAACACGTAGACAATAACGTAACTTCATGTTTAAGGAACAAACTGAAGGTAATAGTGGCAAATTCTACGATTACCTTCTAGATAATTTTCATCGATAAATTAGTTAAACAATACGCTTTCAATCATCAACAATAATTCAAATTTGAAGGTCTTATATTTTCGGTTTCAATATTTAAATTTGAAATTTTGAGAGTATAAAATAATAAGGTACTGAGTAATTCGAAATGTTATCTCGTACATACCCATTTCATTAGTTTATTAGATGCAACGATAATTTATTTCTGCTCGTACGCTTCCAACATGATCAGTTATTGTGTTGTCATTGATTAAATTAGCCGTGTAGTACACAAGCACCTTTCGACACCATGCACACAGAGGTAGTTCAAAGTAGCAATTCGACTTTTTTGTCACATTCACACCTGCATATTAGAACTTATTTTCACACATGCAATGATCATCTATTTTCCAATTCTAGGCTCTGAATAAAATCGGCTATTGTTTTTTGTCGAACCTCATATATGAATAATCATGCAAGATGCAACCTCCAATACCTTTGTTTTTAATGACCCATTGGTGTTCTTTTTGTCACCAGAATTTTTGAGTTGTTTTAACCCTTTCGGCCCCATGAAACAAATATCAAAACCTCTTCAACATATTTTACATCAAATTTAAAAAAAATGCTTAGTGATGGTTTACGGTCACTGTATTGTCCTGATCAAATTGTAGCTTGCACTGCCCTACCAGCGTTTGCACAGACACACGTGTTACTCTGCATCTTAATAGGCGAAAAATAACTGCGGCTACCCACAGTACAGTAAAGACTAGTAGGACCACGTGTAAATTTGCGGACTTTTGACGTCATAGAATTATATGAGGGGTGAGGGGGCTCTCAGTGACGTACACGCGTCAACCAATCATGGCGCACAAGTGGTGCGCCATGCGCAAGTCAACCAATCATTGGCTCACAAGTCAGGCCAACGGGCACTTCGTCAAATTTATGCTGATTTCAAAGCAATAAAAAACAATGTGAAACATCTTGAAACAATGGTCTAATACTGGTGTGTCGCATTCGCAACAAAATAAATACATATAATTTAGATAAGAATTACGAGATGTAATAGAGTGTAGAGATAGAATTAAACAAACAATGCACATGAGCATAAAAATTATTAGGAATATCTTGTTTTTCTCTTTAATTTGATTGTAGCTCCGCTTCCACCATTGAAATTCCAATATTCATACTCACAATGATATATACTATAGAATAAAATACTCTGGGATGCTCTGAGTGCACTCAGTTCATACATAATAGAAGATGCAAAAATAACTTCATCAGTCTTGATATTCGCTATGAGAATACGATAAATTAAGACCAAAAATTATAATTTTCATATTACAGAGAAGTTATTATTTTCTAGATCGAGTAACATAGAAAGGAGTTTCAGTCCAACAAGTTGAATTCTGTGATTTTTCTATTATTTTCTTTCAAACTACGTAACAGAAAAGTCATAAATACTTGTTCTATAAATGTTATTATTAAGTGAGGTTCATAAATACAATATTAGACGGGCTTGTTAATTTTGACATTGAACCTCCCAGGCCCACTTTGTTGTGCTAGTGTTAAAATGGTTTAAACGTGGCGTGAGCTTATAGCTCTTGTGGCCGAGGGGTTAAATGACTGGAAGTTAAGTTGCGGCCATGTGATGGTCGTGCGTTCGACCCCAGCCATGCGCGTTTGTGTTTTTTATCATCTCGGCATTCGAAACCCCGCCCCTTCAAAAATTTACCAATCGCTGCATGGTCTCAATTTACGTCATGGATCACGTTTCCGCCTAAAAACCGTTGTTGGGGTGGTCATTGCCAACCCCCCCATATGATCGTACTTCTCTTTACTGTACTGTGGGCTACCAGAGATGCCGTCGGGACCGAAAGGGTTAAACTCAGAAACTTAGAGTAGCGTCAGAGTATATATTTTAAAGGTTTTCTCGATCATTGAATTACTCATCATAATAGATGTACTCAAAAAATACTTTAATATTCAGGAATTTCAAAATTTAATTGGGCTGTATTGCATTTTGTATGTATCAACATTTTTGGAAACGAATAGCTTCAGTATTTGTTTTCCTTTAGCTGAGATCCCAGTGTTAACATTGCTATAGTAACGATCAGAGAAGTTTTTCTGGTTTGTTTAAAAATACTATCGCTGAAATTTACGATAGTAAGACAGTACTTAAAGGTGGCAGACAAAATTAAGTAAACAATAGAATAGAATAGAATAAGGTAATAGGAACGAGCCGTTTGGCCCATTCTTGGTTCAATACCGAAGTCCCATGCCGTCTAAAAGTAAATCCATCAGTCATGCACGTACACTTTGACCACGTAAGTCAATTTAGTGGTGTTCACACATATCACTCACGCACAGGCGTTTATGTCACGAGCATTTATCTCAATCATACATTAACCTTAAGGAGTTAGGGACATAGCTAGTAGGATGTAGTACTGGGGGGGGTGCGTAATCCAAAATTTATCGAAACGATTTTTGAATGTGTTCACAGTGCCAGCAGAAACTATGTTTTCTGGCAGCTGGTTCCAAGTTGCAGCAATTTTAACGGGAAAAAAGTTCATGGCTTGAGATGTCTTGAAATTTCTCAGTAATAGTTTTTGACCGTTATTTCTGGTTCTTACGTTACCGTCTCTTTCGAAGAGCCCTTCCAGGGTAACATTGTTGA
>VCRD01005164.1:0-13189 GCA_006783055.1 Trinorchestia longiramus
CCTGCACCCCCTGGCCTGCACCCCCTGGCCTGCACCATCTGCTCAACCGATCTTGAATAGTCAGCAGTACCTGTCTCATGTCACCTGTCTCATGTCACCTGTTTTATACCACGTGCACTACTTGTCTTCTGTTTTGTCCGACTTCACACACACATTGTCTGTCTAGTGCAATTTGTCCTCTTTAGCCCATTCTGCGCGAGATGTGTTGTACCGTGTGTAGGATGATATTACAGAGCCTTAAAAGATTTTAAACTTTATTTGTGTTTTCATTGAGAGTTGGACTCTAACTTTTCATCAAGATTGCCCTCATCGTTATTTATACTGAACACTTTTACCTGCTTACCAATAATGTCCTACTTTCGCACAGCTATAGAATCTGTGTAATAGAGCTGTAAAAACCCATTTTGTACAACCTTGAAGTCAAATGGGAGCCGATAAAGGCTTACAAGACCACAAAGCGGTTGAAAGAGACTGATATTAGCCTTCTGAGTTAAGAAAAACCCATTGCTTCTCGTGAGTATCAGAAAACTCGTATAGCACATCGTAATTATCTGCATCGAAACTCACATTGAGATCAGGAAAAGTTGGAATAAAATTTATTTACAGGCGAAGGATATGAAAAGTGCTCAAGAATGACGTAAAGGCATTAGGATTTCAGAAGTATAACAACAATTTCGTGAAAATTCACAAGAAAAGAAGCTTACCGAAGCAAAGTCCTCCTGAATCTTCTCTGTGGAAGCACGCAGCCACCTGCTTAGTTGGATGAGAAATTGTTGTCGGTTGAACGCTTCATAGTGCCAAAAATGACTGACTTGAAATTTGAGATATGAGTAAATGGTCAATGAAATGACAGCCTTAAAATGACAAAAAATCCACAGTGGTTGTTGTTTGGGCTGGCACGGTATTTTGTGGTTCCAAAACTCCTTTGATGCTCAGTGAGGAGTCAAAATTTCCAAGAAAGTTTAATTCATTTTCTTCCTGATTGAAGAAATTAATTCTTGTATTAAGAGTTCATGCCCTATATTCTCACGTTCCAGCAAACTGCAGTTCTCTGGATAGAAGTGTTCAGGACTCTTTCTGTAAAATTCCAAGGCCTTGTTGTACAATGGCTAATTGACACGGAGTCCTCCGGTATCAATGCGAAGGTCTTGTGAATTCAGTTTATCTTCGAAGATGATGCTTGCTCACTTTCACATATGAAATTGATTGCAAACGAGCACTCTTATGTCAAATATTGGGTCAGTATTTCATCCCATTCTGTACGTGACACTTGCGACTCCTCAAAACTTGTTTATCGATATAGGGCAGAGAAATTTATTTCGAAGAATAATTGAATGACTTCAGTATCACGCAAATTAACTTTTTCGAAATAAATTTGTGTTGCAAAATTCATCAGTATGATTTGATAATTAATGGCTCTTATTTCTAATATTTCGTCGCCCCATCCAGTGCAATGTACACTGGCTGCTGGGAAAAAGTTGGGAACTTACATATTTTTGATACACTGTGTATCTTTGCATTTATTCCAGAAACCTTTAATTGGGAGAGAATATACTTTCATATGGTTACATTCTGTAGTATTTTTGACGTAGCAGCCGCCTGGTTCATGTTTTTAACTGTCAAAATATTTATGCAAGCTGCATCAATGAGGGTCATGTGGGAAATCCAGTACGTAAAATCCTAAAGGATGCGTTGTTGTTTTCCATGAAAGGGGAGAATCAGCGCTTGATATCTCTGCAGCAACAAGTATAGCCATAAGAGCTATACAGAAAATGATTACGCTCGGGAAGCATGATGTGAAACTGCTTCATTTCGTAGCAAACATAGTAGCCATCAAACCCGTGGGGAGTAAGACAAGCGCTCTTTGAAGAGTTTGTTCAAGAATAATCAGCGTTGGTCGGTGTTGAAGTTAACCATCTTGTTCTCTGAAGAACCCAAGACGATTTTTACGAGGACTACGCGTCTTGTGCTGAATACATTGCATGTATGCAATTGCAATCTCATCAGGAAGCCAATTATGTCCATAACTAATTGGAAAAACGGCTTTAGTTCGGCAAGGAGCATTATAACTGGACTGTTGAGGACTTGAAACACGTCATGAGGTCTCATGAATTGAGATTTACTTTTTTCAGATGTTGTGCTTATCAGAGTGGGGAGAGAACTCCATGAAGCAATGGATCCATTATTCATCGTCTCCTCCGTGCGTGCATCTGGAGGCAGTGTGAGGATCTAAGACTGCTTTACCTGAGCTGGACATGGATCTGCGATCCTCTGCAGCAACACGATGACGTCTGGAAACTACTAATAGATCCTCGATGACCAAATTTGCTTCTCAATAGATTTTTATTTTTTTAATAGCGATGAAACCTTTCAGGATGACGACGCTCGCATCCGCCGAGTTAACATTGTTCAAATTTGGTTCTCTGAGCATGATATCTCCATTCAACGCACGAATGGCCCCCGCAGTCTCCAAGTTTGAACCTTATTGAGAATTCATGGGATGAGCTTGAAAATAACCGGCATGGATCATCGCCGCTCTCATCATTATTGAATAATTTGGATCTACGGTTGCTGCGTGTCAAAAATTGATGCCCTTACAGCTACTGAAGCTTGTAGAAACATTACCAGTTTGGATGGAAGCTATCATTAGATCCTAATAATGTCTTAGCTTATTAATAATTTATTACATTGAACAACTTCTTTTACCTAAACTGTGTATACTAGTACAACAGACTACCTGTAAAAAATTAAAAGATTACAGGTTTGAATGGTTAGAGAAACCTGTTTTCAACATACATATGTGACGACGCTGCACCTGGCAACGTAACTTTAGTAGCTACTTCTTAGGCCGGGTCAAGAAAACACTTCTTCCACTTGTATTTTTTATGGCAGCAAAGAATTTGTGATACTATTTCGATGAATCATTCACATGCTAGGAGGCACACATGGGCCTTTCGTGTTTTCTCTCAAAAATTTTTTCTCTAGTTTGATACCACTCTTCGTAATTAAAAAAAAGCTTAAAATGCTCCAGCCTCCTGTTGTCGAATAAGTTCAGCGCGTTCTGAAGCGTTACGCCGAAATTTTCCTTGAATGAATTTTATTTCTTATGCTATATTATACTTTTTAATGTATCTTAGTCATATGTGCGAATATAAGATACATATGCTGAATTAAGCACGCGTAGACTGGAAGCTGCCAGCGACTGGAAACTGGATTCCACGTGACACTTCTTGAAGTGAAAGCACTCGATTACAAATCGCTCCCTGTCTGTTGCAGACGGAAGGCCTTAAATTGTTCTCACGGACTAGCAGCAACAAGTTCGTTTTCTTTTTGTATTGTCATTGCCTCGTCCTGCTCTGCTTTACTGGATAGGCGAGTTTTATTTCAGCTCCGCAATTCCCGAAGCAGCCATTGCAAGGATCTGTGTTCCATGTCCTGATCCTTTTGTAATTAGGTTCCCTTCATCTCTGGGTCTCGCTGTCCCCCCCTTCACTCTCCTGAGTGGTTCAGCTTGACAGTATATGATGATGCCGGCAGATATTTCTATTTCCCACAAGCATATAGAAGGCATTCGAGGATTTTTCATGGTCTTATACATGTGGATGGTATTCGACGCTACATCATTTTTTTGAAAATGCGCATGGTGTTCGATGTATTTATTTTCAGTCTAGATACACCAGGGTTTCTTTCTCGTGCATTGTATTTCCTGCACAAGGCACTTCACTTGACTGCGTGCGTGCATTGCACCCGAATGTTTATTTTTTTTTGTATTAGGGTGGGTCATTTGTGAGTTTTTCTCCAATGTAGGGCTTCTTTGTTTCGCATACACAGGTCTACGTCGTTTTCTTATGTTGAGTTTCAAAAGTTCCATTTTCTCTTATGTATTTCGATGTCTTATATTTGAATTAGTGTCAAACGAATTTTGATTCATGTCAGTAAAGTTCTTTTCCTTATAATAAATACTTGCATCGCCCGCATGAGACTTTGCTGATGAGGATTTTCAGTTAGTTAATCTTGAAGATAAAGCGTTTCAGTGCAAACACTTAGCTACTCGCTGTAACATCAGCAACGCTCGCTATAAGTAACTGTTCTAGTATAATTTATTGCTAGGAGGGCTCTATCTTTTTCTCTATTCTTCATTTTTGTAATTCGAGCTCTGTAACCGAGCTCTTGTACACGAGAGCTTGTTTCTGTTTTACTTTTTTTATTTTACTTTTTCGCTTCTTCCAAATTTTTTTTATGTACGGCGAGGTAGAAAGAGCTAACCGAGACTAAATTTATTCTTTTTTCTTTAGCCACTGAAATTGAATCATGACCGAGTTTTACTATAACGATCCCTTTGATGGAGCGAAAAGGGCCGTTAAACTATGAATATAAAATATTAAACATCGTTTCCACTCTAGAAAAGTATCTTTTTAGCCAAGTTTGAAGATCATCCTCTTTTTACAAAGGTTGACAAAGTCTCATTTTGGCTCAACGCAATATGAGGAGTGGAGTGGATCTTCTTAAGATAGTGTCAATTTTTTTTCTTAGACATGCTGTCGTGTCTTCAGACGAGAGTCTTTCCCCAGTAGTGGTCCGATGAGGACCATTCTTCTAGGATGGTCTTGGTGGAGTTTCCTTTCTTTCGCAGCCGATGAGCTCTGCAGGAATTTTTTGAATAGTAATAATCTGATGATCGGCGAATACTTTTTTATCAGTGATAGTTCAAAGAGCTATAAAAACCACTTTTTAGATTGCTGATAACCCGAAAAGAGCTAAAGGTCTTTTCTTTGATAGTAATAATAATACTGCAACCATCGCTGAATGTATGGTGATTTACTGGTTGCAATAGTATGTTAAACATTTGTTGTTCTCTATTAATTGAGGATTTCATATATCCAGTTCTAAATTTCAGAAACGACTACTGAAAAGATGTAGCATCGAACTTGTGAACTGAACAGGTTTAATGAACTCTGTACCCGTGGAGAGCTCTATTCCCCTGTTACTTTCATCCCTTCATGCTCACTTGACAAACTTGTCTGGCTGTGCTAGGTAGAAATACACAAAATTAGGTTGAATTATAATCTATTTTTAGATTTATTCACTTTGTCAAAACATGTGCTCATGAGACAGCACAAAGCCAAATATTCCAACTTAAAATTGTGTCGATAAACTTTAAAATGATACAACCGCCAGCGTTCATCGTAGGCATAGATGTTCAGTGAAAAAACGATTTCGGTGTTTTTTCAATGTTGATTAAAGAATCTGGCTCGAATGGGTCCCAGAAGTTCAATCAGGTATTGCCTTCCACATGATCGTATATTTGCAGAATTTCGGTGATTGGAAGTTGCTGCGATGAGCTGCGCCTATGATTTCCAATAAAATATTCATTTCGCTCCGGTGGCGACATTGTTGGGTTTGACTGCACGGCGCTCAATTATTCATTGAAATCTGACGTGCGCTTCTGCCCTCCATGATTTTTGCATTTTTCCCAGCTTATGCAAGTTAGAGCTCTGCGAGCGCGAATATTAATGCTGGACAGGTAAGATACGGTTTGTATTTTATTTTAGCAAAATGTTTGAATTACTTACATGAAAGTAAACTGATGAAATTATGATGCGTAAATTGGATAGCGTTGCGTGAATATATAACTAAAGAAATTTAATGATTACACACTAACTTTGAGCCCTTATTTTAAAAATTAATGAAGCTTATTTGATTTCAGGTTTCGTAAAACTTGTGGTTGATTTCGTATGCATGATTCTCGCGTTATCTTCACAACCTCGAAGTAAGACATTTCTTTTTTATCAGTTAATGGATTAAAAATTATAATCATCTTCATTTATAAATATTCCTTTCGTCAGTTTGTTTTGCTCCCATTCTGTTATTTAGATGAATAAGGGGCAGAAAATGGCAACTGCTTGAATGTTTGTGACGAATATCGCTTGTTGGAAGACTTGCCTAAACGTTTATTAAGAAAAATAAATACATGTAAATAAAAGGTATTATAGTAGGGAATTTCACTGCATAAATTTTTGGAAAAACTTAGTTTTTATTCATATATTCATGGAACGACTAAACTTTATAGTACCATAGACTTGGAAATCTGACTTAGTTGAATGGATCATAAATACAGCAAGCCACAACTCTCACGTGAGTATTTCGGACTAATCTTCGATGTCATTATCGATTAATGTTAGTATTCATGAGCTTCGTTATAGTTTTTGCATTGTCACTAGTTGTATTATTTTATGATGTGGTTTAGCAAATAATTGTTATCTTATTTTACGATGCTCCGGAATACTGAGTGTGTGTACGGAACTGCTGCTTTGAGAACACTGGAGCTGCTCATTCATTTGCACTGGCGCGCTTCATGCACTGAAGGACTGCCAAATTGTTTTCATTTGGCTTTGCAGTGATGGAATGCAACACACAATCACTAGTGGCCAAAAATCTACTGTATTTCTGTCCCACCTTCATTTGTGATGGTTTAAGCCGAGTACTGCAGTGATGTCTGACTGTTTAATGCGTAAGTTGTGTTGAGAGCGAAGATCTAAACATCTTGAAATAGTCATCAAATTATGTACAACATTTAAATTCGAATAGAGGTATGTATAGTTTGGACACTAAACATATTTTTATGATTATAGTGTAATAAATGTAATTCAAATTAAACAAAGTGTTCTGCATTTTCCTCGAGTTGTTCAGAAAGTTTTAAATACAAATTTTAACTCTTAAATGAAAACCCTACTCATAAAAGTTACTCAGTTATAAATTTACAGGCCCCGTTGTCAGTCACCAATTAATTGCTTTCTCTTTGTCGATCACATGCACCCATTCCTTGCCGTCATTTCTAGGCACCTCACAGCGTGACTGGCTGGAAGCGATGCTCGCCTGAAAATATAGCATTGTGCGTCATCAAAGCTTTTTGGAAACCTGTGTTATGTTGTCTGACAAGCAAAGTGCTTAAGTTGCGTCTGATAAACCCGTCTGCATTTCCCCTCAATTATTGCACCCGGTATGATTTTCTGGACATGGTTACTCTCGCCACAAATCTTCTTTGGCTTAATTATTTGGCCAGTATATGTATCTCTCTTCACATTTAGTGCGCCAATTGTTGTTGCTTGCTCATGGATCCTCCATTTGAAGTTTTGTAGGGCATTAGCTATTAAATTCAACGTACCTCAGCGAATTGCACAGGCACTCACCAGCACCTCCTCCTAAAAAAACTACATCAGTATTGATTTCTGTAGAATTTTGTTATGTAAATAATCGTCAATTGTTTTTTATAAAGAAAGGGTGTGTTTTTCATTTCTAGTGGCATACGAGGATAAAGTTTTTTTTAATACGAACAGATGCGTACTATTCCTTTAAACATTGTTCAAATTTTAATTATGCTCTTTTTTCAATTTATACTCCAGCTCGAGGTCAAAATATTTTCGTTATAGTTCAGGTGCAAATATCTGTTCTTTACTTATTAATTCATGCCAAAATTTGGGTTAGAATACAAAATCTGAGCTTGATTACGACTTCATGCATATTAATTGCTGCTGGGAGTATTAAAATGGGCTTCATTTTTAACACCAACGGGCTTTACATATTTGCCGCTGAGCTAATCTGCAGGAATTGTGATCGGTCCAGTGAAATTGATAAAGCATTTGATTTGCTGCAAACGATTTCATAAAATTTAGCTCGGTTTGAGGTTTTAGGCAAGCATTCAAACTCATATAGCTCTTTGAACTTTCGAAAATTATGGGAGTTATTTACCGCGATTAGAATAACATATACTATTGAACTAATCCACTGAATGTTCTTATGGAGAACATCAATTCAGTGAAATACAGTCAAGTGAAGTGTAAGAGCACAAGTCTTTTCCTCCAGGAAAAATTCAATCACGCATCCAGTGTCGGCTTTGATGTACAAGAAGCACTCAAGAGCTGTTGTGTATTGTATAGACATACACAGTTTGTGGAATCATCCGTTTTCAAATGAAAATAAAATTAGCTCATAAAGGAATTTCATATTTTTTCCGCATACGAGAAAAGGACATTAAAGGAATATTTCCTTTTTTAACGTAGTATTTTTCACCTTATAGTTCCAGCCAGATCTAACTTTTTACATAACTGGCGGCACATCATCTAGATCTTTCATGCTCCATGTCCTTGCTCGCTTGGGGCCAAATGTCTGATGATATTTCTTACAGTATTTAAAAAAAAGTCTTACTGTAATGTTGCTGGAGGCTGTCCCCCGAGAAATGATTGGAGACATCGCTGAGGATTTCATTGACATGAATGCCGGTTCTCTTATTCCATGACAGAAAAGTTTCAATGTACTGCAAAGTTTGTGGAGTTATCTTTCGATGAATTGTCAGAGACAGTGTCACAAAAATGTGTGTCTATTTTGTAGGCTTGTTTCATGAGCGGATTTTATTCGACATGATCACACGACTGGATGAAAAATGTGCTCTCAGTCGATCTGTTTAGCCGCTCGATTGCTAGACCGAACTTCTATTAGTGACCATCGTCGATGTTCAGTTTCTGACCAATGCTGAATCCAATATGTGCAGTAAATGTGATGAGTGTTTTAAAATTTCGGAACAGAAAATTGAACTAAGAAATAGAACGTTAAGTGTAACTCAAACTTTCTAAAATATATTTTCTCGAGCTTCTGAGATCACTAGAACTTCATTCCCTCTTCTTGTTGCAACAAGATCGGAGAACCATTCCTTAACTTAGAGAATCAAATTAAAATTTCACGTACTTACAGTACTGAAGTTGACTCTGAGTCTACTGAAACCTAGCGGTAGAGTGCATCTTTGCTGCCTTCTTTTAACTTCTTGAAGGAAGATCAACAGTTTTTTTAGATGCTCCTCACGAACACCACATTCTGTGGACCGAGGGACCACTCTCAAGACCTCGGACAAATTACACGGGGTCTCTTTGAGCCTTTCTCTCTTCAATTCACTAAGAATAAACTGTTGCTGTACTTGTTGTCATTTTTCCCCATTTAATTAGAAGGAAGAAGTTTACGGCGGTCAAACTTTGTTTGGTGAAAACTTTCGTTTTCTGGCTTCTTCCAGCGAGTCTGCATCGTGTTTCGCCGTTTCTATCCCTTAGAGGGGCTCTTTGAAATTTTTGGGGCCGAATATGGATAATGTCGAGTTCTTTCCAGGCCTTGCTTAATATTGAAGCTTATGGGTACTGGGTTGCAAATGTCTATGACTCAAGTTTTTTACAGTATGTCTACCTGAACTAATGGTATAAAAGTTAAATATATCAATTGGCCGAACTGCGAATAATTTGAAGATTTTATATCAAGCGTACAAATATTTTACTTTTTGTATTTGTCCAACTCTAATGACACGCATCAATCGTTCACGTCGCATTTTTTGTGCATAGTCTGTCATAGTCATAGTTTGTGTGAAATTATTCGCATGTCGCCAAATGTTTCTCACTCCTTTAAAATGGGATGTCATCTAACGTTTCTTTTTATTTCCGTTCGCAGGAGTCTAATTCCGTTGATGCTTTATTTTCTGTGTAGCATATAAGTGGGCTTGTATTTCCGTTATAACAATCGTATATTTATCCCACGAACTACGGTCTTATTTATAAGTGTGAAATGCGTAGAGTTAATGAAAAAGAGTTGCTTATTTTTATCCATTAAGTATATTTCGCAGCGGTATGTTAAGCTTGTGTTATAATGTACGATCATAACAAATCTCTATCCAATGTTTGAAGATTAATTAGCCATACTTGCTGCTGTAAAACTATTTAGCCGGCAAATATTTATTTTTATGTATCAATGGAGGACACATAAGCGACTGGTGTATTTGAAGAGAAGGCATTGGTTGAGGTAAACTTACGATGTAAACCGAGAGTTTGTACAGAGGAAGAGGGGAATTATGGCAAATAATTTTTTGATTGGTATACCTCCGGCCATCTGTCACAGAATAGGCTTGAACAAGTACTGCAAAGATGATAGTAAATCTGGTGATGGTGCACCAAGAGGAAGACGAAGTTTTACAACGCTATACGGGGTGACCGAAAATAGGTTAGCATATTCCTGGGATGATTTCACTCACTAAGATAATTAAAAAAACTATCTTGTTCACAAGATAACTTTTTTCTAAGCCATTTTTGCTAAGATGTAAATAAGATACAAACTGGTGAGAAGTGGTAATTTTACGTTCAGAGTAAAGGAAGTCGATACAGGGGTGTGCCAGATGCTTATTAGTTTTGAATGAGTTGATGAGCTTCCTCTTTTGACTTCTTATGATGCACAATGGCTGGACATCAAAGTCCATCAGTAGTCGCATCATGTTAAAGTTTCTCTTGCCTTGGCAGCGTTTTTCCGTCACTTTAATATTTTTATCATAGCTTTATCCTTTTTCTCCATGAACATCATTCAGATTCGTTGGAAAATCGCTCAAATAGTTGTAAGAAGTGGAACTTAGGTCTCATTTACATCCAAGGGATTGAAAACTCGAAAGTAGTTTCTACACATTCGCTTTACTATTGTCGGCTCTCCTTTTTCGAATGAAATTCTCTACTATTATACATTAAAACATTTTGAGCTCTAGTTTCGACTATATTCATTAATGTGACAAAGAGGGGTATCTCCGAAGAAGATTCTCATATGCTTCTGCTTCTTTATTTCATCATTGAAACTTGAACTGGTTGAACATATGTGGTGAAAGCAGGGATAACAGGAATAACACTAGAAACAGGGGTACTTCGTGTAACATGTTTGCTGACGACCAGAAAGTGCACTTTTTTCAATTTTTATAGATTAAATATTTATGCGGTTGATACCTTTCCAGAACAATCTGGATGCTAAAATACTTCTTTCATGCGTTATAAATATCCTACTAGAAAAGAACGAAAAGCTGTTTCTCGATGTGAAGCAAAACATTTGTCAAACTCGTGTGGGAACTGACAATAAAATTTCTCCACTCTCTTGGATCGCATGTCGGTAGTCCCATGGCAAGCAGAAAGCCTTGAACACAAGTTGAGCATCAGAAATTATAGCACTTTGCAGTTTTACTTCCAAATTAAAAGAAATTTTAAAAGCTTTCGCCATTGTTAGTTTTTCTTACTATCTAGAAATCAACGACGTAGGCGATTTTTTTATAAATGCAAATCTCTTGATAAATCATTTATTCATAACTGACAACACCTAGAAGTGTAACCACAATCTACATCAGATGGCCAGAATTAATTAACTGGGTTATTTTCCTCATCCTTACTAGAAGCAATCTCTTCGTCGATGTCTGGCACCTGAGTAAAAACTGGCACATGCATTTCATTATGATGCGCGCGCAGCTGCTCGAATCACAGAAGGCATACCTGGATATTTCAAGTCGTACTTAGTTCTCTTTTTGAAACCGTACTTGTTGGCCTGACAGAAGTTGCAGTTATCAAAATGGTTCGTTGGTTCCTTCCTCTCCAAACCGTTGGCATCCCAAACGTTAGTTTGCTGTTCTTTCCTTGAATTCGTAATCGCTAAACTTCAACGTATCTTTTACCAATCAGAATAGTAAAACTTGCATGTTCCTGACAGTATGCAGTAATAAGAACTGTGAGCATTTTGAATGACGTACAGGTAATCGACAATACATAAGGAATAGTGAAAAAATAATATAAGGGGCAAAAATAAATGAATACGGGAGACATTGATAACGTTAAGGACATGTATAATTTTGAATGCCTGCTACTTTTTATTTTGTTTGATGACCAGTGAGTTGTGCTGGCTTGGTGCTTGCAACAGACTCGTCATGCTGATAATTTGCCTCCTGTATTCTGAGACCGCAGTCGTGCACCTGCTATTGATTATTGGTTGATTCTAATCAGTGCTTCAGAGCTGAAAAAGCAAACCTCTTTTTCTTTGTTCAATTAGCCGAAGACTTGCTGGTAAACACAGTATCCTTTCTGA
This sequence comes from Trinorchestia longiramus, assembly GCA_006783055.1. Taxonomy (NCBI): domain Eukaryota; kingdom Metazoa; phylum Arthropoda; class Malacostraca; order Amphipoda; family Talitridae; genus Trinorchestia; species Trinorchestia longiramus. The sequence goes on from VCRD01005164.1 coordinate 11,914, forward strand.
GCTCTTCAATGGAGTTGGGCTCTTGTCCAGATTTGGAAGTAAAAGAATGAAAGCAATTGTGCAGCACCAGTAATTAACAAGTGGGGTTTATTTCGGTAACCTGCTACGTTCCTCTTATCTGCCAACGAATTTCTTTCTTCCAATGAAAATTTCTTGCACAATGGTAATTGAATATCTCGCTAAACAGTCTTAAATTTAACTTTCCAGGCATTTTCCAGGTGTTGAATTGATGTTTGAGTTCGCTACTAGCAAGCGCTAACAATTTTCTTGCTTCCTGACGGAAGACGCTAAGATTAGTTTTTCAATTTGAGGCAAATTGCTTGACATGATTTTACAATTCTCTAGGCTTCACTGCTGACGGCCAATGCCATGTGCCTCGGTATCATTTTTTTTGAAAATGTTTGTTGATATCGATGTACACAAACCAATTTTTGCGAAATATGAACTATAAAAAAGGTTTGCAGTTGCCGTGTACGTAAAAGAATAAACATTAAAATTTGCCTTGTGTTTGAAGGAATAAGCCTTACATCTGCCGTGTGTGTGAGGAAATAAGCTTTACATCTGCCGTGTGTGTATGAGGGAATAAGCCTTGCATCTGCCGTGTGTGTGTGTGTGTGAGGGAATAAGCCTTGCATCTGCCGTGTGTGTGTGTGTGTGTGAGGGAATAAGCCTTCCATTTGCCGTGTGTGTGAGGGAATAAACCTTACATATGCCGCGTGTATGTTTGAGAGAATAGGCCTACATTTGCCATGAGTGTTTGAAAGAATAGGCCTACATTTGCCATGAGTGTTTGAAAGAATATCCCTACATCTGTAGTTTGAATTTGAGGGCATAAGATTTACATCTGCAGCTTGTGTTTGAGGGAATATGCATTACATCTGCCGTGTGTATGTGAGGGAATAAGCCTTGCATCTGCTGCGTGTGTGTATTTGAGTATAGTCTAACAACTGTCGTGTGTGTGGTTGCAAGGCTCACATCTGCCGTATGCGTGAGAAAGTACGCCTCATATTTGCTTTGTGTGTGTGTGATAAAAGCCTCACAGCTGTCATGTGCGGGCTCTTTGAGCCTCGTACCTTTTTGGACGGATCCACACTTGCTGTGTGTTGAGAGATGTGCAGAATGCCTCACCCATAACCAGGATATTTAGTGTACGGGCAGATGTGAGCTGTGAGGGCAGATGTGAGCTGTGAGGGCAGATGTGAGCTGTGAGGGCAGATGTGAGCTGTGAGGGCAGATGTGAGCTGTGAGGGCAGATGTGAGCTGTGAGGGCAGATGT
>VCRD01005164.1:13209-37272 GCA_006783055.1 Trinorchestia longiramus
AGCTGTGAGGGCAGATGTGAGCCGTGAGGGCAGATGTGAGCCCGTGAGGGCAGATGTGAGCCCGTGAGGGCAGATGTGAGCTGTGAGGGTAGATGTGAGCCGTGAGGGCAGATGTGAGATGTGTAGTATCGGCTCCGCTTCGTGTAAGCGGACCAAGGCTGTTTCAAGCCGTGATCGTGTGCTGCAATGGTGGTTCTACAGCGAACAACTCTATAACAGTCACGTAAACTACGGCTTTGTATCACTGCAAACCTACTTACCTGTTACCGAACAACTTCAGCCGTTATTGTTCCGAGAAGTTCACTGGAACCAACCAGCGTTTCTTTAAATCTCAATGGCTGTTCCACGAAACCCACTTAAAGTTGCAAGGAATGTGTCATAACTGTAGATGGCCTGCAATGAAGTATGCTCACTTCTAAATTAACGGTAGCCAACTATCAGAACAAAAACACAGTTTACTGAAAGCGCCTAACCTTTTACGTTTTTTACGCTCGAGTGAAGCAATTATTTCTTGTCGACCGTTTAACATACTTCCTTTCTATTTTGAATTCGCAGGTTTATTAACGCATATCCACATTTTTTTTATCAATTCAACGATCGCTTGTACCTAATTACCTACTTGTCAGTTAGCAGACGTGCTTAGTGGATGAGGTTCTTCGCAATTTATTGGAATGCAGCAGCCACGACTCTGATTTCTATTACCCTAATTCGTGGTTTCAGTAACAGTAATAATTACGAAATTACGGCCCAGCTATGACAGATGTACATAACGATTTGAATGTTCACATGAGGGTTGTTGAACAAGTTGGTAAGTATAGCTAAAATGGTTCTGAAATATAATAGATTAGTAGCCTTTGTGACTGAATTTCAATGCGTCGTCAGAAATATACAGAATAAAAATACTGATTTCCGTTGGTACGTTGTCTCAACGTTTTTGCCGGTATTTTGCTAAGCTGATGTAAATGAGTTTAAATAATTATATTATAGACATATGACGAGTTTCTTACTCAGTATATATGAAACACTTTCTCTTCTCGTTATAACTGAAAGACCCTCAATCAATGAGGACACTAAATCACTCTTCTTGAAACTTCTTGTGCTCTGTAAGTGAATTTTAATTCAATTGAGATAGTTCATTCAATATCATTACGCGCAATTATTACGTATTGTGCTCAGACTACTATTTATGGAGTAATAATTCAAACTGCCGAGAGACTCTCCTCTGTCCAATTAACAGCCTCGCGATATATTACTTGGAGTGTAACAAATATTGAGCTGTAACACCTGTCAGCTGCTGCTGAAAAAGATACATATCTGAAAACATTTCGCTAACAGCTGCATCATTTTGCTCGTTTCCTGGAACTTCAGCTACAAGTTCTAAAGAGAAATGGCGCGTGTCAATACTACCGTCCTTTTCTGCCGCTTTAATTGTAGTCATAATTTTGAATGAACTTCAATACAATCGATATTGATGCAACGTTTGAAGTGTTGTGAAGTAGTTTTTCTTCTTGTTTTAGAGACGCGTGTTCATGAGGGTATGAGACTTCAGATGCTGGTAACTGGCAGTATGCTGGTGGTGTTTGCACCTCCACTAAGTGTTCCTCAGAGGAAACTACTGTACAACTTTTATGAGGAAGCTGCAATATAACTTTTAAAGGAGAGACTTCAATGACAAAAACTATTTTGAAAGCGTGACTTCTAAATTAGGAATGCTTTCTAAACAGCGAACTAAAACTAGCGCCATGTATTGAGTTCATTGAGCGATCAGTACAGCGATCCCTCAGGCAAGAAATCCAATCGTTTCACTTATAATTAAATAAAATTAATATTAAGATTTATACTAAAAACAAAAATAGATGGATCAATTTGCACTCAAATACATACACACTGTTTAACAAATTATTTATTAACCAATTTCCTATGACATTTGAACCACAGAGTAAGCTGAGCAGAGTAAGCCACGCTTGGCAACAGTGACAAGAGTTTTCCTCACAGATGCTGCCTAGCTTTCATGACAGAAATTCATAACCTTCTAATCTGTCTTCACACGTGCCCGTTTTGACCAGCTGCCAAATTACGTACCATCAAACAAAAACACTACTACCAACAGGGACGTGTTTCTGATCACTGTTCTAACTAATGTCTTTTATTTTTATCGGACTAATTCTCCATCTGAGCAATCAGACGCCCAATGGTCATTTTTTGACCCACCCGTAGGTCCAATTTCAGTTGCCTGTACTTTTGATTTTAATGACCTGTGGAATCCATTGTCTATCAACATAAGCTATCTACAGTTGAAGATTTAACAAATCTTGTAAACAAAACCGTGAAAAATATGAGCAAGGAAAGCCGCTGCTAGCTTCAGCCCGTTGGTTTAGAAACAGAATAAGAATGAATTCCATTGAGAAGCAGAAATTTAAATTCTCCCACTTTATAGAATAAACTCATAAAATTTTTCTCTTATTCAATCTATTTTTTAATTTGCTCTCCAAAATATTGTGTGACAATGATTTTCAAGAGCATTTGAATTGGTAAGATTTTATACACACCTAGCATGTAAGACAAAGAATGAACATCTCTTTTAGCATGCGCTGGCCTCGATTTGAACCCAACGCATGCGAGCAGGATGGTGAGCGCGCGAGTCACTACGTAGATTTGTGAGCTGTCCTGCCAATACTCTGAAAGGAACGCTTTAGCTTGCGAAGGCAGCGGTTCGAGCGGCACACGAGCTCCGTCTTGTTTTTCAGACCACAATGCTGTTCTTCTCTTGTAATTTGAATCTCAACACTGCTATCCCCTTTCTTTTTCAGGGCTTCAATGCTTTTTTATTTTGAAGGGTTCATTGTTATTGTTTTGCTTGTTATGACTAATTTATAATTTTCTGATGTTAATGCGATTATTTTCTACCTTTTCAAAATTCAAAGTAAAATTTCTTTTTTTTTTTGAGACCAACAGTATTCTGTTTTTTCCTGTGTTCAATGCTGTTCTCGAATTTTTTCATGGGGCTCTTCTCTTTTTGCCGAATATGTGCTCTTTTTCTCATTTCCTGCGATCAATTCAGGTAGTTTTTAGAATCTTGGCATTCAAGATTATTATTGAGTTTCTTTATTTTTATTGGTACGGTACTCTTCAGACTTTAGTGTTGTATCCCAATCAACTCAACGCATACAATTTCTTATTTCCCAATGCAAACGTGCTAATATTATTAATCAAAAAATAAAATTGTTTGAAATTTTCTAAAGTTGGTGGCCTAGTATCTTTTAAATCACCGTGTGCGTATTATTTACGTCCTATATTGTGTGTAGACTCCACCACAGAGGTACATACATAATAACTTCGAAATTGCAGATTTCCTCCAAAGCGTTTGAGAGGACAAGGCTTGGCAGGATTAAGAAGTACACATTCCAGACCTCCCTTCGGAGGTAGATGTAGGTTCATCGTCGTTGCTTGTTGGCGTGCATTGGTAAGGTACACAAGAACTGATGCCTGCTGCTAAGAGCAATGTTATCACAGTCGCCTGCTGCGTGTGACCATTATCTTTTTACTCTTCGTATATGTTTCTCTTGAAATTGACCGACTTAACGTATTACCGAATACTTGCTCAAGTGTTTGTATACTTTATTTCCCTTTTCTGTTCATTGATTTGTGTGCAATTGTCAACCTTGCTCTGTTCATAAACTCTGTCAGCTGTAACGGTTGTTAAGCTCTGTATAATCTAACTTTAGTATAAATTGTAGTAATGACCTACAGTATATGGTGGCGGATTCCAAGCTTTAGTGATTGGAGGCCATGTATGTATATTATTCCTTAAAGGAAAATACTCAAAGACAGGCTAAGATGCTTTAACAGTGGATTTTATGCGTATGGTGTGTTTGCACGAGATGTAGACACAGACATTGTTCGGATACTCTTATGAATGCCTCATTTAATGTTCCCATCATTACCTAGGTCTACTGATGCTAGAGCTGTAGGCCAAACTCCACGATTTTGGGAATCTTCGATCCAAGTCTGTCTAGAGTTTGCGTCAAAGGAAAAAATCGAGCAAATGGTCGTGGCAGTACAGGACCAGAAAAAGATGAAGACGTCCGTAGAAATTTCATTTTCGCCTCGTTTTTGAATTCTTTTGAACTGGGCATTCGAAAGCTCCCCGACCTGAAATTGCTGCGTGGTCGTCCGGATAAAATAGTCTTGGTAAATTAAGAGAGAGTCGTGAATTGATCTGAAGAAATAGTGAATTTGTGAAACGGCTCATCATTCACCATTGTTTGAAGGAAAGGAGAGGAACATGAGACGGGGACCAAACAATGGTGCCCTTCAGGGTTGATGATCCCAGTAGCAGTTTACTAGAGGCAGCTCTTCTTTTCTATCATATACGACAATACTTCTGCCGTACAGATCCCCCAGAAGCGTTCATGTATTTTTATCAATTGAAAGGTGGACAGCACTAGTGGACTACTTGCATTTTTTCCCGTGGGAAAAAATGCAAGTAGTCCACTAGTGCTGTCCACCCTTTAATTCTATTACAAGCTTGTTTGCGATCAATAGCCGCCCAAAATACGTCTCTTTGATTTGCTGCATGCTTTATACACACCAACAGTCAGCTGATCCTCACACCATTTCCTTATTTAACTTCACGTCGCTCTTTCCCAGGAAAAATTTCAATACCGATCTTAATTCTTCTCCCTTGTACTTAACAGAATGTTTTGTAAGCAGCACAGCCGAATAATACTTTTTATCCTAGTACATACAAAGCCCTCACTATTGCAAGCAATCCTTATGATACCCGAAAGGAAGCTAAGACCAAAACTCCGCAGAGAGTAATAATGCATTTCTTCCTATATCACTGTGTAAGCTTTCTGCTTCCATTTCCTTTACTTCATTTCTACCTCCTTTAGTTCACACTCAAGCCAGCACGATGCTCTCCTTCACTTCATTTCTACCTCCTTCAGTTCACTCAACCCATCACGCTGCTATCCTTCACTTCATTTCTACCTCCTTCAGTTCACTCAACCCATCACGCTGCTATCCTTCACTTCATTTCTACCTCCTTCAGTTCACTCAAGCCATCACGCTGCTATCCTTCACTTCATTTCTACCTCCTTCAGTTCACTCAAGCCATCACGCTGCTATCCTTCACTGCTACCACTACTGCCTCCTTATCGTCCCTCTCTAATAACATGATGAATATATTCAGCTATTTTTGCACAAACGTTTCTCTTTGAGTATTTTATTCTATTGCCACGCTTTACAGCTTTCGCTCCATTTGATTGCTTGTTTTACCCTCTTTAAACTTTCCAAAACATTTACTTGTTTTTTTTGTTCGTCCCTAAGCCTGTTTTACCTGAAATTTGACCACTTTTTGCATCACTTAATAATTTTTTTCCAGTTTATATTCTTCAAACAGTATTTATTTTATGTGTTTTCGTTACTTTGTTATTTCTTCTTGAACAATTTTTTTCTCTGTAACATTCAAATGCATTTCTTCAAGTTAGAAAACACTTTCTTTGTTCCATATTTGAAGTATTGTTAACTAATCGGAGGTTGTGTGTCGAGCACTAAGATTGAGTGATCATAACTCAAGAGATTTATGTGTTTAGTGCTATTGAATTGTAGGAGTTTTAATGCTTTTTCGAATATCCAGCGCTGACTAACTTCTGGTCGGTATATCGTCGCACATTTCAAACTTCAGGGAACACGTCATGTCTTGCCTCTTGAAGTCCCTGTTCGTTCACATAACTCCTTGTATAAACTTTCCTAACATTGTGTTGCTTCACTGTACCAAAATGAGTGTCGTATTTCTTTCTACTCTATTATGTATATCATGGAAACTATTGAGAATGTTGAGGCGTATTTTGTGTTGCATTCTGACTAGAAACGTTTTGGAATCACCCGAGAGTTTGTCACTCCAGATTGTCAAGGTAATTAATCGTCGTTACCTAAGTAATAATGCAAACATAATATGCAAACAAGATTTTTTTAACATAACTAGTATTAACGTAAAAACGTCAAATTCATGGATTTTTAGGTGATAAATTTTTGGGTCGATGGATATCCACGCAACTTGTGTTTTTGTGATGTAAATTAGCTTCCATTTATTGTTTGTTTCCTTTAAATTAAACACTCTGTATTGATCTTATGCATTATAAACGTTCACTAGTAATATTGCTGTGTTCATTTGCTATTTTTCATGACATATTCATAATACAGGGTGGCGCATAAGTAACGCACCCTTTTAAAAAATTAATAACAAATAAACTATGAAAGGTATAACGATGGGGATAACTACAAACGATAGAGGAACTCTTAAAGTTTATTTACATGTCGTATCCTGTCTACAGATACCCAGTGTATATTGCGGTAATAATTCTTTAAAATTTACCTTCAAAATGGTGCGCTACACGAAAGAACAACGAGCAAAAATTGTTGAACTCTACTTTTCATGTAATAGTTCAATTATTGCAGTGCAGAGAAGTTACAAGAACATTTTTAATGATGGAAGAAGTCCTGATAAAAACACATAAGTTCTAACGGTTCCCGGCCTTCCAAAGCGCCGTTTGTCTACTGTTGATCCGGTTTCTTTGAATTTAGAGACCATTGCTTTTATGCAATTTTTATCAGGACTTCTTCCATCATTAAAAATGTTCCTGTAACTTCTCTGCACTGCAATAATTGAACTATTACATGAAAAGTAGAGTTCAACAATTTTTGCTCGTTGTTCTTTCGTGTAGCGCACCATTTTGAAGGGAAATTTTAAAGATTTATTACCGCAATATACACTGGGTACCTGTAGACAGGATACGACATGTAAATAAACTTTAAGAGTTCCTCTCTCGTTTGCAATTATCCCCATCGTTATACCTTTCATAGTTTATTTATTATTAATTTTTTAAAAGGGTGCGTTACTTATGCACCACCCTGTATTAAAATACAACCAGTATGTAACACATCACTCTAAATTAATATCAAATTTGTAGAATACAGTTAAGAAAATTTAACGTGCCTCAAGTTAATTGAAGCTGTGTGCAGAAAAATGTCTGCTCCAAACTCGATCAGAATCTATTTTAAGAATATAGGGAAGCCAAACATTACAGTTCAAGAATAAAAAATATTGAGGAAAAACACGATAGAAAAATCAATCATTTTCCAAATTCCTTGTGTCGAAATGCTCGGGAACTGGTTTGACTTCTCTCGACTGAGGGCACCTAAAAATGAATCTATTTTCCATTGACGAGCCTGCAATCTCCGTACGAGGACGAGAAAGACGCTAAAAATAAAAAGATTCACTAATTGGAAACAGGAGAAGTGGCCAGCTGCACCAGCACTTCAGAATGTAGAGATTGCTGTGAGACCGAAGCTTCCTGACTCTTTGTCAAGTCCAGCGTGGAAAAATTGTCGCTTTCGTCTCTCTTACTTTAGGCACAGACATTTACAACGGTAACTATATTCTAGATAGAAACTATTCAACTCGACCAGCTTCCTGGGAGAAAATTCTCAATTTGCTACTCATATTTCGTGACAACGCTCATCAATTAACAACATAAAATAGAAAACTCCATGAACTGTTGACTAACATTCCAGACGAAAGATTTCCAGTTGAATCAACGGTCAGGAAGATTCTAGGCTGCCCAGCATGACCAGAATTTTAGCGAGATGCACGCGTTCTGGCGCAATCAAGATTTCTGCACAGGAATGCAAGACTTGTTTGGTGAGCCCCGCTGACTGGGACTCGCATGGCGCTGCCAAGACTCATTCGATTTTACTGATTGATTCTTCCAAAGTTTTCCCGACTTAAAGAGTTCGTAGAAGTAATAAATGTTACATAAAATCTGTCATATCTGCTCAACGTAAATGAATTTATGTTCTAGAAGCGTGAGAAGTGTGTTTTATTACATTTTTTAGTGGCCTACGGGGCATAAAATATGCATTAAGTCTGGTAAGTATGATTCGCGTTTCTGCCCCACAAAAAAAAAATATTTAACGTTATCAACGCAACAGATTAGACTGAATCCTATATATATTTATATCCTCACTTGTTTTATAATTCCATCTACCTAATGCTATAACGCTGATACAGATATGTGTATGGTAGTAAGTATGAAGGGTAGCCTGGGACTGTACATGGCACCTCATGCAACACATACTCGTATATACCCAGTCTAAAACCGTTAGTGCTTGTTCAAATGCGTTTTTAAGGAAAAAGTTTTATCTGAATCTTAAGATCAGGTACTTGTATTCAAAATACTAGAAGTTTACCTATTCTGCCACGTCTAGATTTTTTTTACCAGTTTACGCGAATTTTACCTTTCTTGGGCTTCATATCGCGTTCAACCAATTTAGTGGATTATGTTTTTTTCCTGTTTATTTGATTTAAAATTTCATTTATGAGCATCCCTTCGAGGAAATTTCAAAACTTGCTCTTAATTCAGTACGAAATAGAGACAATGATTCTAATAAATTTCGAATCCTATTCTTCTCATTTATTAGCTGAAAAATACTATCTAGAATGTACGAATAAAAACTATACATCTTAATTTTTCGTGCAAATAAGACCATTGAGACCCATAACGGATGGAAAATAATTGAGTACTCATGTTGCATGTATTTAAAATTTTCAATCATAACGAACTTTGTGCTTCGACCAGGAAGAAATCATCTATATACGAGGGGTGTTCGGAAAATAAGTTCCCTTTTGTAGAATTACAAAAAAACTTGTTTCTTAACATAATTTATCTTCACATGAATGGTCATTTATTGAACTATTTTTCTAGATAGTTTTTTACCATTGTTGACTAATCTGTCGCTGCGGGAGACTAACTTACGTATGCGTTCCTCAAAGAAAGTTCCCTCCAGTGATAACAACGGTATTTCCACTGCAGTTTATGTGTTTGTTTTCGCTTTGAAGGTACTGAATGCAGGGTCATGCTTTATTGCAGAAACAAATGGAAGACAGGTGGTGTCAGGTTTTGGCTGAGTGATCAGATTGCTACCGGCCGAATTCCGGTTTCAAATGATCCCAACGAAGTGAAAACACAACACAGATCAACCGTGATGGCATCAGTGGAGAAATAAGTGTAGAAGACTAGTACCTGCGCTTTGAGTGGTCCCTAGCGTTGCAGTGACGGAAGAACAAAGCAAAACTCCTTGCTGCCCGACACGCCTTATACCATACAGGCGTGATCACCCGTATGCCTGAATAACTCCATTTAACCTTTGCATCCTCCCACTTGCAATATTTGTATTATATCTTCACTCAGTCGTAGTGTGGGGAATCAAGTTGTATTTAGAGTTCTAGGATTTGCGCCGTTCTTTTATTCAGAGATGGTTTGTGTAGACACGGTATTGTGAAAATGTACTATTGTGAAAATTGAGTTGAAAATCCACATCTATAGTTAAAATTTCAACCACAGTAATTTCGTTGTATGAGGTCTGCGTCTGTTTGGTACTTCTTCTCTTCCTAAACTCACTGAGCAGTAGCTGCAGTAGATCTAACATGAAAACCAAATGCGTCACACATTCATTGGTGCGTGTCATACAAATACAGCGAATGTTTTCAGTTTCATGTACAAAAGCCACCGATACTCCACAAGCAGGCTACTCCTTAGCATCCTTGGCGTTCATATTTTTGTGCAGTGAAAATTTCCTTCGGGGCTTGCGGATTAGGGAGAAAATCTTCCTGCAAAAAAGCAGAGGAAATGTTCTTCATGCCTGATTTACATCAAATCAGAGAATCTTGGAATTTTGTTTGAATTTTTCGAGTGAAATTCAAGATTGCTGGGAATATTTTATACTGTCAGAATGATTGGTAACTTATTTTGTTTATTTTCAAATAAGTAGCAGGAGGCATGAGGTACATGTTCTAGTTTAAAAAAGCAAGCAAGTCTAACACGAAGCTCGGCACTGACGGCGTTCTGCTCCATGTTAGCTGTAAGAAAAAACTTGAAGCATATCATTCCGTTAATCAGATATCGTAAGTTTAAAGTTTATTAAATACACGAAAATTTCTCCAGTTTAACGCAAATAAACAACTTCAAATACATTCGTATTACCTGTTGTCTGTTATAGTGTTAGTGCTGAATTTTTATTTAGAAATCAATTTCCTTTATCTGCGGCGAAAGGAAGCGACAACTTTTGTTACCGTCGATTTTATCAACTACCTAGGTAAAAATATGAATTTTGTCAAGATAGGTTAATAAACTTCGCACGATTGCGTACATACATTCTTGGGTTTGCATCTGAAGCTGTAATAAATTTAAAAAAATTTAAGGTACCCAACATTTCCGTCCTCCCCGTACCCGCATGAAAGTACAGAGCGACTGCCTGCCCAATAGCCTGCACTTTGTCTTGTATATTAAGCAAAAATTCTCTGGCCATAAAGTGTGGACTGATAAGTCGGTTTATTGTCTGGTCTGGCTTGCTGGGGACTTGATCCAAATTCGTCTCACCTGAACTTGGCCCGTTGGCTCCAACTCCAGAGTCCTCATCAGTTGTTTGGAGCGACTTTAATCCGCATTAATGCGTGCTAAACTTTTAATTATGACCGCTGGTTAATCATCTCTAATGTATGGTGGTAATTCTTGCTCTCAACTTAGGCGTTCAATGGCTAAAGTCCCTCGTTCACTATTATTCTTTGCTTGACCCGTGACGTCATAACTCGCCTCAATTCTGCCCTTTTGTTACCCTGACTTCATCATTTGTTAGGGTTTGTTTCCCGTGAGAGGTGTTTGAAGATACCTTCGTCTTCTTATAACATGGCTTGCTCAGGTTCGTAGAAGCTACATAATAACATGATTACTCAGAGCTTGTAATGGGGCTTTGATGAGTTTTCTCTTGTACAAGTTTTGCTCCCAAAATTTGGCAATTTTTTCCTTTCATTTGAAATTAATTTAGGCTTGTTTGGCTAATCATAGTTTTTTGTGGCCAAATTTAAGTTTATTTTTTATTTAATTATTCTACTTCACTCTGAAACCAATTAGGAAACCTTTTCGTTTGATAAATTGCTCTCACTTGTGAAGTCCCACGAATGGTTTTACGTCACAAAAAAAAAATCGCTTATAGGTGCGTTCAATTCGAGTTATATTGAGACAAGGCTGAACAGTTCATCTACCTGTTATTTAAACTTTTCTCTTATTTTCTGGCTGTTCAGGAATGAGAATATAGCAATTATTACATCACTAGTGTACCCACACGTGAAAATCCACGTTGTTTTACTGAATTTATTCATTTGATTTTCCAGTGAACACGGGCTTTGCGATGGAGTTTCCACATTGAAGGATGTGCCTTTGATATCCACAATACAATGCTTGCAATACATGTATACCCTACCGAATTTCCTCCTATCTAAATCCTCGAGAGCGTGACAGAGAGACGGACCATTCAAGCAAGCAAGCACGCAACAAACTGTGTATTATTCTATAGTGGAATATAGTAGAATGAAGTATTGCGAAGATACTTTTTAATTTTATTCATTAGAATTCTACAAAATAAATCTATGCAGGACGTAGTGAGGATCGTCTCAACGATTCATTGGAGGCTTGTCATATCTCAGGCGGTGGTTCTCTTTCATATGTTAGTGTTATCAAAAGCATCTCAAAGCTGAGAGTGTAGAATTTCGAGAACAAATTAGGCAACGGAATAAGGGATTTACAATTTTTTTTAAATAGTCTGTGTTTAATTATCTATTAAATTCCTTGCAGTAGGTAGTATGCCCCGCTCAAAAAATCTTAAAGATCTGTATTGCATTAGAATTTTTTCGTAAAGTTTTAACTTAAAATCTAGTCTAAAACCGTAGTGCATTTTTCTACACGACTATAAAGCCACGTAATACCAATCCAAAATCAGGATTAAATTTACCCATCGTTAATGTTTTAAGAAGTTTGTTTGAGAAGTTCGTCTTTAAAACAACGCTAAGAGCGAATAGAAATGAGGCAATTATTGCTATGAAGCTCGTTCTATTCCTTACAATGCTGTTTTCATGCAACCCTGGAAGCCAGGCTTGTCCTCCATAGTGTAAGCTTTTATTTGCATGGTGTCATTTAAGGCGAGCTCAGTGTCTCATTCAGCTTGAAACTATTGCCTTCAATAACCCTTTCTGAAGCCAGCATCTACCAAATAAGGGAACTTGTCGGATTTTATGCCTGCTGAAAATTTTCGAGCAAATATCTGTCTCTTCAAGAATCCCGCCGAAAGGACTGCAAAAGATGTAATTAAATGGCCTGGTAACTGCTGCTATTCTCTATCGAAGGGCTCGGCCTTCTTTGTCTTACGGATTGAGTTCTAATTACGGCCAAGTGTCGTCATAAAAAGAGCATTCAATGAACAGAGACTATCTTTCTTAGATCGAGCGTAGTCTTTGCTGAGAAGGTGTAGCAGTTTACATACACAGGAAATTAGATTGATGAGCTCGTGTATGAGAGACAACGCAATGTCAAAAATTGTCAGATGCGTTGGTGTTATATAATCATGATCAAGAAGTGCTTTCTGGAGCTTACGTGATCGTTGAGGTATTTATGATTGGTAGTTACAAAAATCAAGGTATTCTGAACTTCGGAATCGAATAATTTGCCATTTAGTAAGAATTAACTTCATTAAGGGATAGAAAAGTGTTTTATGCATCCAGAGAAGGATTTTTTGACTGAATGAGCTACATATGCACATGGCATATCATCTGTGTCGCTACTCTGCCAAATTTGCTCATTAATTTCTCTGTGGTCTCTAACAATTGATGAAACTAGTGTACTTGGCTGAACGTTGTATCCTCTGGCGCACACAAACGAGAAATCTGCATACAAATCTTGTTTTCATAATTAGGAAAAGTATAGGTGCACTGAAAACGTGAATATTCTTTCTTTTATGAACTTTTGTTTTCACGACCCCTTTCACCGGAAAATTTGCTCGTTAAAAACATATTTTCGCTACGAAAACTTAATGGATTGATGAGGCTAATTTGCCTGAGAAATTGTAAGGCCTCTATTTGACGCTTGTAAAATTCTGAGAAGCGGACACTTTGACGAACAAAAGTAAAATTGAGCTAATAATTTTATGCCCAATCTCCGATCTCGGCAGAGCGTCAAAGCGCTGCAAAACAGTGGTTCAAACAAATTCTGAACGTATTTACTTCCTGCTTAGATTTTTATTGCGCCACATATTTGTTCTAATTTTAATGTTGTATTATACATATCAGATTTTCATTGTCACTGTTTGAGGTAATTTAATTACACATTACTGCTCTGACGGTTTTTAGTATCACAATTTTCATGGTCATTGTATGAGTTCTGAATATTATTGTTGCAATACATTTTTCCATTGCTCCTGATGGTTGCCTTCCTTACAGTGGGACCGTCGTCTGAGAACCAGACAATCTTCTCGTTAGTAATAGGGGCCGCGCACTTCTCATTCTCGTTAATCAGTACATTCCTCTCTCCCTGCTCTGTGATTTATTCCTAAGAGTAATTAATGTCATCTGGGAGGCTGGCAGCCCACGAGTTATCGGCTGCTCATGATATGCCTCGTTCATTTCGCACCAATTATCCACGAAGGCGCGTAAGACTTAGTACCCTAGAATTATTATCGGCCAAAAATTATTTTTTCAAACTACTTGAGAGTGAAGGATTTATCATTACATGCAGTGCAGAAAAAGATGTTTTATATCTCACTTATCTAAGGAAAAAAGACGCGTTCTGCTCTAAAATTTTATAAAAATAGTGATTTTTCATTATTTTCATGACTGTAGATAAGACAGGGTGTGCCGGATAAATAACCCGTTTTCTTTCGAATGTCTTGTAGCCAGGTTATCACTGATAGCCTGACTACAAGAAATTCTCCATTACCGGTAAAGATTGAACTAAGCCATTAGTAGTATCCCGCTGCCGACATGGTTGACGCGGCTAGAAATACGGCATGGGACTTGGGTAAACAACCGAATAATTATCAAGTAATTAGCCGACCCAAGAATGGGCCAGAAGGTTCGTTCCTATAGCCTCATTCTATTCTATTCTATTCTATTCTAGTATCTGTTCTGTTGGCGCGTTCAGTCGCAGCATTAGCAGTCAACTTGAAGTTCCCAGATGTATGGAAAAGGCACGAAGTATTGATGTGAATTCTCGGCAGAAGCCGTAACTCCGATGGTGCAAAGTGGCTTAAAGTGAATGACAACTTTGTCTGAAAGGTTCAACTCGAGTTAGTTGGTTCCAGCTACAACGTTGAAGCAACAGCTGCCAGGCAGGATCATTCAAAGACGTCTGACTGCACAAGGGATGCTGAATTCTCAGCGTTCTCTTGATGTCTGGCCTTCCAACTCCCTAGACCTGAATTCAATAGATTTTTTGTATAAGGTGCAGTCAAACGAAACATCAACTAAACCCCATGCACAGCCAAGGATGAATTTATTGAGGGTATCAAGGTGCTCTTTTGAAATCTTTCAAGAGAGGTCGTCAAGAAGAGCTGCGGTAGGTTCCGAGGGCTTACCGAGGCTGTTATCGAGGCAGGGGATGGATTCATCAAGTAAAAATGGCCAGAGGCTCTACAAAAATTATCTAATATTCAAAAAAGCCAATTTTAATTCAATTATGAGCAATTTCATTGAGACATAAACGATCAGGTTTAGTATCTGCCGCAACCAGTACCTATTGTTCTTGCTCTCTATTAATAACAACCGAGTTCGGTTGTCAATTTTGGTTGAAATTTTGTGGGTCACCAGTAAACTTTATACTGGTGCTCCCCGCTGGAAGCAAGTAGTGATCAGGGCTTCGTCCATCAAGCAGCAATATTAAAGTAGCCTTTTCTGGGCGAAATAAATGAACGAGAAAAAGTTGACTTGCATGGCCTCGAGCGCTTAAGGTGAGCATAAATCTCGTCAAATTCCCGTCTCTGTGACGTCACGTAACGGTGAGCTTTAAACTTTCCTCGTTAGTAATAGTATTATCATCAAGGGTCGTCGTATTTTTCGTACAAGTTCATGGCTTAGGGCAACGGAAAAGAGCAACGTTTCTACTTCCCTGGTTGTGTGTGTGGCGACGATGCGAGGGTCAGGCTTAGTTAAATACGAAGACTAAATCTGGTGTTCTATTTAGTCTTTTTACTTATATTCTGGGCTGCCGTGAGTCCTCATGATAATTCTGTCAAAGATCTCAAGAAAATAACGAATATAAAAAAGCACGGTTGAGTTTATAGCTCGTAGAATAATAGAAATTTTGAAAAATTCGTTCTTTAGACGGCTCCGTTTTTTTAAACCACTTCTCAGAACATCAGAGGGACTGATCTGTGCATGTGCTGAAAATTATAACCACGTCTGCTTAGGAATGATGTTAAATAATGGGAAATCACCGGTTTATTTTGAAAATCTTAGTAATGAACCTAGTTATAAAATTCTCGGAGCATTTGAACGCTCCACAACAATTTCTGAAAGATAGATAAATAATTATTTTATGTATTGTTAAACGTATATCTCTATGGATGGTGAGCTATGGTGCATTTTTAAAATTCCTTATGTAATAATTAAACGGACTTGTCTTCTGTCCGGAGACCCGAGCATTGTTATCCCCAAGGGAAGGGGAAGCTCTGAAAGAAATAATCGTGCAGCTCACATTGCAACAAAGATATAGAACAATTGTGAGCACCTCATTCCTGAAGTGAACTCTATTCTGTTCTTTCTGTACTCAGTAGTGTGATGGATAATATCAAATCTAAAGTTGCAAATAATTAGTTAAGGCCATTTGACAGGATAAAGTAATATTCTCTGAAACAAAGTCGGGAACACTTTGAAGATTGAGATGACGGTCATCTAGTAATGCTGACGACAGCAGTTTTCAATCACTATGCTAAAAATTCAAAAAATTTTGATGTACAAGTTGATTTCAATAGGAACGTTCTTTCTAGGAGTGCTTGACTTTAAATAGCGAAAGGCTATGTAGGTTACAATTCTTTCCTGATCTTGCTGCTTTCATAGTGTCATGACCTTTTTATTTACTTTTCATGCTTGATAGCTCCTCAAATACTCCTAATTACTGTAAAGTCGTATTTAATTTCCGAGTTCACGGAAGGTTCTCTCAAATTTAAAATTTTGAGATACTCTGACTCAACTCCTTTTTTGAGAAACTTCACTCTGTAGTGATGTCTCCTCTACCCATTGAACGTTTCTCTTGCTGTGCAGTGCATTATTGCTTCATTTCTCAATTTGTTGTATAATTCAGTGTTACTTTTTATGCTTATTTTGCAGTGCAAAGCAATAAGCTTTTTTTAAATTACAGTGCGTTAAGGTAAAACTACCGAACAAAGGCACATACACACACAAGCATTTGTAAATAATCCTGTTTTTGGAAACCATTCATTCGACTACCTGGAAAATCTCTCTTACCTGTGATGGGTTTTCAAATAGGCGTTGAATTTTGTCAGGTTTTTCATTGCAATCTATACTCTTAATCTAAATTCAACTTAGATAAACTATTTTTTGTCTTCGTCTTCGTTTGAAAACATAAAGCAAGACTGATTTGTTTTTGAGCGTGCATTTGTGGTTATTTACATACGGTTTCAATTTACAAAATAATAGGTTGTGTTACCTGAGAGTACCATGTTCTCATTATTTGCTAGGTTTTCCTAGCATATTGCAGTATTATTCTACCGGGGTATTCGCATATCCACTCATTTCTTGAAGTGCTTTAACTAAAAGTTGGTGATATTTTAGTAGCCAGTACAACTCGCACTAATTTCATTTAAATGAAGTGACAAAGAATGAAGTTTTTCTAAAAAGTAAATTAAATGTATGTACACCACAAAAATCCTTATTCATTTCAGCTGCAGCTCTCAATTGTAATACATTGTACAGACTAGGCAGGTCTACACGAGTAAGTTAAATGTTCGCTGTAAAGTCCGTAGACATTTGAATTACCGCTTCCTCAGACGGTAACTCTGATACACAGGTATATCATTTAATTCTGGAGCTCTTTAATCCTTTCAGTCCTGACGGTATTTCTCAGGCATTTTTAATTTAAGTACATTTTAAGATGCAGAGCAACACTTGTGTCTGTGCAAACACTGGTAGTGCAATGCAAGCTACAGCTTCATCAGGACAGTGCAGTGACCGTAAAACATCACAAAGCATCTTTTTTTTAAATTTGATGTTAAATATGTTGAAAAGGTTCTGATATTTAGATCACGGTACCGAAAAGGTTAAGTAATCACTGATCGTAGTTTTACTGACTGCTGTGCCGCAGAGGCATCAAAATGTATTAATTTAGATGGTTTTAAGTTAGTATTGTTGTTACTCCAGAAGGGTAAGAGCTTTGTCAGAAACAGTTCTGGTCGGAAATAGTTGGTGCGCTGGTGCAGAGGGGAAAAAAGTCTGCAAATTTAACTCGTACATTACAATCTCAAAGTTATGCATAATTATCTGTAAAAAGTACAAGAAACAATAGTATATTTAATAGATTTAATAGAAATAGAATAGATAGAATAGATTTAATGAAAAAATGTTCATTTTTATTTAAATTGACTTAACCTTCAGTGACGAGATTTTTTCTTTCTTCATGGCTTGCTAAGCAGCTAGAATAGAATAGAATAGAATAGAATGAGGCTATAGGAACGAAGCTTCTGGCCCATTCTTGGGTAGGATAATTACTTCGATAATTATTCGGTTGTTTTACCCAAGTCCCATGCCGTATTTCTAGCCGCGTCAACCATGTCGGCAGCGGGATTCGAACCCGGGTCTTTCCGCTCGCAAGCAGATTCGCTCACCAGTCGACCAAGCTGGTGATGTCGACCAAGCTGGTGATTCTTCTTCTTAGTTGTTAATTCATATCTTTTACATCCTTGATTATCTGTTTTTTGCTTTGTTTCTTATTTTCTTGTTTTAGAA
This sequence comes from Trinorchestia longiramus, assembly GCA_006783055.1. NCBI lineage: Eukaryota > Metazoa > Arthropoda > Malacostraca > Amphipoda > Talitridae > Trinorchestia > Trinorchestia longiramus. The sequence continues at coordinate 31,058 of VCRD01005164.1, forward strand.
AGAGGTGGTGTGAAAAAAATCTTAAAATACGAAATGTTTTATCATTTAGTAAAAGCGACAGTATTGTTTATTATTTTATGGCATCTGAATGAAAACAGAGTATGCACTAGTTTTAGAACACTCTCGGATAATCTTTATTACACACAGAATGTGAATTTTCTTAAACATACAGAAGCCCGGAATGTTTACCAAACTACCAAACTGGTAAGCTTCCACGTGCCAATATTTTCATACAAGCTTGTAAATTTTTTAACCATGACATAATTCATAGGAAAAACTTTAGTCATAGTGAGATTAACAAGATTGGCTTTGTCTTGGATTTGTTTAGAATGAAGATGAACGAGCTCAAATATTTCTATTTGGTTCCTGCATTGAAGAGCCTGAACTTTAGAACTGAACGTATTGAGTGCCTCAGTGCTACACAGCCGTCAATGTGTTAATTGAAGAGCAAACAGGTTAATTCCATTCTAATTCTTACGTCGAAACCCCACTTGATATTACAACACGTTGAATTTGAACTTCATGAAGTATTAAGTGACTTCTTCCTCTAATTTAGAGTAAGATGTAGGCGATGCTGTCTTCAGTTATTGTGCGTAAAATACCACTCCGTGGTAGTAATTCTAATCACATGAATATAAGTGCACTTGTCCGATTTACTGCGTGTATTATTTGAATTCATGAGTGAAGCCTCTGGTGTTTTGTAGAAGAAAAGATTTGGTACCTAAAGTTCAAAAAATCTTGATTAATAACGTGCGGTTTCAAGATTAGGGAAAGTTTTTTTACCTCAATCTGGAAAGCAATCTCACATTTTAATTGTTTCTGCGGTGTAGCGTCAGATGACTGGTATTACGTTCTTCTAGTATTCCTTTAATGATTTCTTCCTTTTTAGCGTCATTTTCAGGCATGATTTAAATCCAGATTAACTCCTCTACCGTTGTTAAAAACTCATGCATTCAATTAAATTTATTAGAAACAAGTACGTACACAATTATAAGCATGTGTTTTGTTAATATACTAACATGCGTTGAAAAGACTATATTTATTCAACGTATACTTTTCTCTGTCTTCTGAGATACTGCAGAACTAACGTTTCAACGCTCGTCGATTTTTATTCTTGTTGTTTGGGTTTTCAGCTTCCAGCTGCACTGCAACAAATTCGTACATTAGATTAAAGTTTTGGCTTGCGTTACACTTCAATATTCTTCCATTGCTCGTCTACAACTTTCCAACGCATTACCGTCTATTTCGAACTTCAATAATTTTGTTTTTGGTTCTCTTGCTCGTCTCCCGGCGCATTAGTGCAAATTCAAAGCTGGAAAAAAGCTAAAGCGAAGCCAGGCTTTGTGGAGTCCAAAAAAGTCTCCCTCGAGGCCCAGTAGAGACTCAACAGCGGACAGCAAAATGCTCATATCACTGGAGGGCGAGTGCTGTATTCGCTTCTGGTATCACTTTTACCAGCAACAGGGCTTGGATTTTGGAAATAATTTTTCTAGCAAAAAATATTTTATTTTGTCTCAGTTTTAAAAAAAAATTATCCTGGTAACACGATTATATTTGTATTTTTTTCACTAAATTTTGCTTCTTTGCATATTCCCTTTTAACTAAACGAAGTCGTAAAACGTGTTTTTGATCGTGCTGGTTTTCCAGACTCAATTAATAAAATAGCAATGATCATAAGACACAACTCGTGGAGCTACTTAACATGGTCTGTTCAAGTCGAACAGACAACGTTTGCAAAAGCGGATTTTTCGTGATTAGGGCTGTGCTGTTGAGTTTAGTTCACCAACTCTGGGTGTTGCATTTAGCATCATGGCATTTAGCACATTATGGAGGCCTAGAAACCAATTTTTTACAAATAAAGCCCTTGTGTTCATCATTGGTGTATATCCTATCTGTGCGGGAAGATTTTTTTATGCTCCTGCTTCGAGTATTTTTATCTGCAGTGCAGATTTTTTCTTCTGCAATTTGTAGAAATGCTTTTGCTTCAATGTGACTGGTGTTCAAAAGTGAAGCGTTGCTTAGGTTCTGCTTATTTTTTAATTGTTTCACAAACTACAACTCGTTCTTTAATAAATATACATAGAATTTTGATGATGAACTGGATTGAGAATGATGTTTTCTTTTTAAATTTTTGTAACAAAATATTTGATTGCTTGAGTGTAACTTGAAAAATTTCATGAATAAGAATTGCTCTTTCGTATGTTGTTCGGAAACGAAAATATTCGTAACTAGCTAATGTATGATTCAAGGAAATTGTAATTTTTTTCGAATCCTAATTGTAAAATGAGCGTTTTGAGCAGCTTTCTTGGCAGGCTAAACTCGTTTACGTTACCACTTTTTTTGCAGTGTTAATATTGTTTTTGATTTGTCTATGGGAGTGTAAACTATTAGGTTAGTACATTATTGTCGCAATGCGTTGAAATGCTGGTAAAAAGTTTAAAATGGAAACCTGGGACAAATGGAAACCTGGGAATAATGGAAACCAAGGTATACTGAAAACATGAAACCTAACCGAATCCTGTTGATAAAAAATATGTGAGACCATTGGAAACCTAGTGCTGGACATGCCTAGAACCAGTGAAACACAAACAATAATTGGAACCTTCAAGATAATGGACGCTTGGAACCAGAAAAAACACAAACTGAAGTGATTCTGGAGGTAACTTCGGCTTCGAAAACTGCGAACTGGAAAAAAAGATACGACGCTTGTGGTTCGTGGCGACCGGAGTGACGGAAGCGCCCACTAACGACCGCCCAAACTTCCTGCCTAAGATTAGAGACTTCAATATTTTTGCTCACACAAAGAGCCTCGTGCCATAACACTCTTCTGTGTACTCAACTTCAGCCTTCCACTTTGGCATTCTTTTTGCTGTTGTTAGGACGCTTTGAAGCTTCTATGCACATCCACCTGGTCAGTAATTTAACTTGTTTGATAAAGGAAGCAAATGCATTTTTTCATGGAGTTACATTCATACAATATTTATTTTGTGCAGACACTTATTTTTCGTTTAAAGCTTGCCGGGTTTAGTGCGTACGTACATCAAATATGATAGCTAGAGCAAACTAAATTCTATTTGTTAAGAAAATATGTGTTCAAATTCAAGGAGTTTGCCCGACAAACCCGTGCAAGTAAAAATTAACTGAGCTGAAAAAATTACCTAACTTTTTCGAATGTTTCACATCACAGGCAAGTTGGAAGGTTGTAAATTTTCATGTTATTATTAGTTAACCCGTATCTACTATTTTTCACAACCTATCATTATACGTTTTGTTTTATAGCAACTCTTTCCAAAGCTGTAGAATTGAGATGCAATGGACAAAAGACTAACAGTAACTCTATTTCTATTTTACAACTATGCTTTTTCGGGGTTTGGGTGAAGACATACATTTTGATTTTAGTGTTGAAAAAACTTTTCTGTTTTAATTTTATGCATTTTGTACCATCGTAATCATTATCGTTCGGAAAGCGAACGTTGTTCATTTTTAACAATAAAATCTATTTTTAAATCAAAGTGTAGCTGCTTTTGCCGAGCTCCCACCCTCGGGAGCCATCGGTATGAAAGCTTCAAACGAGGCATGCAACTCGGCGTAATTACTTGGCCCTGAGGCTTTGTGTTTTAGCCTCGTAGAAGCCTGCATTCTTGGGCCTTTGGCTCTGCATTCTTGGGCCTTTGGCTCAGCATTCTTGGGCCTTTGGCTCTGCATTGTTGGGCCTTTGGCTCAGCATTCTTGGATCTTTGGCTCTACATTCTTGGGCCTTTGGCTCAGCATTCTTTCCCTTTGGCTCTGCATTATTGGGCCTTTGGCTCTGTATTCTTGCCCATTGGCTCTGCATTATTGGGCCTTTGGCTCTGTATTCTTGCCCATTGGCTCTGCATTATTGGGCCTTTGGCTCAGCACTCTTGCCCTTTGGCTCAGTATTCTTGGCCTTCATGACTTTGTATTCTTGGGCTCGTGTAGCAGTGTATTTATGGACATGTGTTGTACCTACTCAGCCAGATGCACTTAAGAGGAGGGTTCTACAACGTTTTTTTTTAAACTTATTTTTCGTCAAGGGATAAGAAGGATACATTAGCTTCACTTCGGAACAGTAGGATCATAGTGTCTGTCCTCGACTGAGTACCTTGAAAGATATTAGCTTTCTTCACTGGCCTAACGATTATTCAGGGCAGAATTGGTACGAGCAGCGCACAGCTGTTGCGTGTATAGTTTTTTCAGTCAAGAAGGTATCTGTTTTTGTATCATCTCTTATGTAAGGAAAATCGGTGTTCAGTGAACGAGGGTCATCAATATTTGGCCTACCTTATTTTTCCATGTTTTGTCTCATTGAGAGGCTGTCAGTCACTGTTAATTCATTTTTCTAGTGTATAAAGTCGTTAATTTTCATCAGATTAAAAAAGAACCCGTATTGCCTTGTGGCAACACGGCTGAGATGCCGTGTGAGCTGATGGATTGTGACAAAAGCTGATGGATTGTACCTTACCAACCCGGCTGCATGCTATGTGAGATATATTTCAACACACTGTCATTTTGGAAACATGAAACGTACGCATAATACTCGTACATGTGTACATATATATATATATATATATATATATATATATATAACTATGAAAAACAAATAGATATAAATGTATAAAATATTAGCATGTATATGTTTCTGATTGCCACCCCTTGCAAATTAGACAGAAGAAAACATTGTAAGGCTCCTCCCTCCTTTCCGCTGTTTGTTCTAGAAGCAATCGTACCAATCCCCAGCTACTCCTGTCAGGCTTTTATTTCCATCTCTCTCTCTCTCTCTCTATCATTCCATTGCCATTTCTTACTCTATCATTCCATTACTATTTTTCTCTCTTTCTATCATTCCATTACTATTTCTCTCTCTTTCTATCATTCCATTGCCATTTTTTGCTCTATTATTCTATTGCCATCTCTCTCTATCGTTTCATTTCCATCTCTCTCTCTGTCGTTTTATTTCTGTATCTCTTTCTATCGTTACATATTCATCTGTCTCTATTATTACATCTCCACCTCTCTTTCTAGCGTTACATTTCCATCTCTCTCTCTCTATCGTTTCATTTCCATCTCTGTCACTATCTTTGCATTTCCATCTCTGTCACTATCGTTGCATTTCCATCTCTGTCTCTATCGTTGCATTTCCATCTCAGTCTCTATCGTTTAATTTCCATATCTGTCTCTAACGTTTAATTTCCATACCTGTCTCTATCGTTTCATTTCCGTATCTGTCTCTATCGTTTAATTTCCATACCTGTCTCTATCGTTTCATTTCCGTATCTGTCTCTATCGTTTAATTTCCATACCTGTCTCTATCGTTTCATTTCCGTATCTGTCTCTCTACATATTAGAGACCTCGAGTCTGGCCTATTTTTAGGCCTACCTTATTTGCAGATATGCCCTGTTATTTTGAGCATGTACACCTTCAGATGTCCTTGAGAAAAAGCTGTAGGCCTGATCATGTTTTTCCAATGCTTTAAGATAATTTTTGATCTTAATGCGCACTTTTACCTTGCATAAGCTTAGCTTAAATGCCGCTCATTTAGTCATTATTCGACACAAATGGTACATTATTTCGTACTTTCAATTTAAGTAGAAACAAGATAGTATATATTATTATTGATAATGGTAAGTCACATATTATGCATGTAAATTTTATGTATATTGGAAGAACGTATTGATAATCGTTTTCTATACGACACTGTTTTTATGACTGTTATCATTACTTTGAAGTCTTTTGAGGGCTTAGAGATCAAGCAAGTATTGTATTAGCAATAGCGTGTCTTTTACGAGGTTTGGAACTGCGGCTTGGAATAGGAGTTCGGAATAGGGGTTCGGAACAGAGGTACAGAATAGGTTTTTTATGTACGAGTTCGAAATCAGGGTTCGGAATATATGTTCGTAATAGGGGTTCAGAATTGGAATTCAGAATAGGGGCTCTGAATAAAGGTTTAGAATAAAGATTCCGAATTCAGGTTTGAAAGAAGGATTCTGGATTGGGATTTGAAAGGATTCCGAATTGGGGTTTGGAATAAGGATTTCGAATTGGGGTTTGGAATAAGGATTTCGAATTGGGGTTTGGAATAAGGATTTGAAATTGCTTTGCAGAGTAAAAGCATCTCTACTACTGTCTCAAGTTTGTATGGTTCGTTGAGGCCAGTAAGTTGTAATGATGAGGCCAGTAAGTTGTAATGATGAGG
>VCRD01005165.1:10516-31608 GCA_006783055.1 Trinorchestia longiramus
AACCGTCCAAGGGATCCAAAGAAATTGCAAAAAGCGAACTTATTCTTGCAGTATACTTTGCCGAACATGACCTTCAGTAAGGTAATAAGTATACAGTAAGTAAAGTCAGTTTTTAGTAAATCTATTGCATATTATGATTTTTTTTTAGTTTTGGGGGATTTTTGCTGTATATGGGGGAATTTGTACTGCAAATCTGGGAGAAAGAGAAAAACCTCAGTGGTAGCCCTGGTATGTGACGATCAAGAAACAGTTACAGGCCACTAGGGGAGGCTGGGGGAAAAGCAGAGATGTGGCTGAGAAAACCTGTTCTGATCATTCAAGGGACCCTGTTTTCGAACCTAACGAAAGTGCGCAGAGCAGTTACTTACTCTAATCAGCGTCGGTTGGCTTTCCTTGAAATCTTTGCTGAAATTCGCACTAGTTCAAAACTTAGCTATGTTCAAAAGGAATCAAATGTAATTTTTGAAACGCTATCCAAGTACAATGTTAAGCTCTGTTCAGAGTAACTACTGCAGTATCCACGTATGATACACACTGAATTTTAAGGTGAGGCCTTTCTCGAAAATTTAGCCAAGAGTTTGAAAGTAATTTGAACTTTTCTCCTAGAACGTGCAATAGTTTTCTTCTTATATTTCTTATTTTTCAAACCTGTACATATATAACTAAATTCAAATTTTTACTTCACTAAAATCTCAAGGAAAAGTTACTGAGGGAGATCGCTGTGAAGCAGCAGCTGCATGTACTTGTATTGTTTGATAAGGAAAGGTTTTCTGTAATAAAAACCTCTGTGTCGACAGAACTGTGAGAGTATCAGCATGGCAGACTACACATTCCGGCTTGTTTGCTTAATCGCTTTTGCATGTTTTGCAAGTGAGTATTCAAGAGTTGTTAGAAAGTTTAGGATTGAAAAAACTGCTGACATTCTTGTTGCATATGGGCTTAAGAAACTCTTCTTTCAACTTTTAAAACATAAAAGAGCCGTTATGAAAAGGTTATATTCTAGAGAAAAACAATAGCTATATGCTCAATTTTCCACACTGCAAATTATCAGGCTATAATACATGATCGAGATTCATGTTGTTGCTACACACTTAGCAAGAGACTCAGCTTCTGAAGCCAGAAGTACAGAAAAGTGTACTTGCAATCAGAATTGAATAGTTGTCTTATTCAAGCCATCATCATCTGTGTTTAAAGGCTCCATCTTTCACTCTGCAGGTGCGCAAGACTGCAACCGTCAATGGTTCGGGGGGGAGAGCTTCGTGTGTGCATGCAGTGGGAGCTCGTGTGACTACCTGGGAGACGTGTCTCCTCCGTCAGACACTTCCTCTTACGTCATCGTGTCGTCTGACAGAGACGATGCAAGGTTTGCCATCGGCTCTGGAGGCATGGACGGTCAGGAGTCTGGAGGTGAGTTATAATTACTGTGTACATAGCGTCATACATGCGTAAATCGCTTACAATGCAATATACTGCATGTTTCTCATAGATTAGTAGCTGTCTATGAAAACATTCAGTGGGTTGGAAACATTTTCAATTCCCACTTGATGACCCTGTACATTTTATGCCAGTAGGTGCGAACAAACAGCGCGCTGCCAGCCGGAAATCTAATTTATCCCAACGGGATTCGATGAACTGAATTTACTGCCAAGAATCTGTATTTTAAAATCGAAAGAAAAATTTATTGTAGTCAACCTGCGAATATTTTGGAAAAGTAAGCTACAAAATGTTATGCTGAGATTAAATTTTGAAAGACTTTCAGAAGTGGAGGTGTTCAAAAAGTGTAATTCCTACGTTTTAGGTATACACATTTTCGCCTTCATTTAAAAGGCTCTTTGGGCCAAGGGTCAACGTCACTGAAACTTTGGAAGTGCTTGAATATCGCTTTAAACAGCGACATTCAGTAATAAATAACGATATTCTATAACTTTCGTCACTCATGGGACCTCAATCAGAGTTATTTGGGCAACGCTCTTAGCTTATACATGAAATAAAATAATCGTTATCCCCACTATTTATTGTACTTTTTTACAACGTTATCTTGCCTCATGTAATGTAAGGGGGCTAACGTTGTCCTGTTGATTTGGTCGTAAAGGAATGGTAGAATTAAAATTTATTACCAGCAAGGCTTCCATGTAATGAAGGTAAATGCACTGGTAACGAGTTATCGTTGAATCTGTCTGTTTATTTGATTAGAGATCTCGAGTGACGGTGCTAACGAGATTGTTTCGCTTAGCTCTACTTCCATTGAAGTTTTATTCATTCTTATTATACATGGAAGTGTCGTTAGCTGAGTACATCACTGGGTACTTGAAATACATACAATAATGAAGCAAAAAACAGTTTGTTTTGCTGTTATGCTTTTCTAAGAGCTGATAAGTGAGTCTAAGGACTTTGATCATACTAGAAAATTTTTCTTTTTGTACCTTACGAACTTTGAGAATGAGAAGTTTACTGCAGGAGTCTCCGTCCTATCAGTTGTTGCTGTACTTTTACTTTACTTAATTCCTGGAGAGACATTTTTTATTCAACGTTACACTGCATTTTGTCTATTTTGTTCTACAATATAACATTCAGTTTACCGGTATCATCGTTATTTAACTATTTTTGGTTATTTTATAATAAAAAATATTTTCTAGACCTCGAGTTCATACTCCAGTTCGTACTTCGTGCAGAGTGTGTAGGAATATTTAATTACTACTGAACTAGTCAAGACACTCTCTGCTAGTAAACTACTGATTGTCAATCATAATTAATGCTTGTCCCTCTTTTCCTTTACTATTACCGTCACCGTCTCCTACCTATCAGTAGCACGTGTCTGCGAGCATGGAGCTCAAAGCGTTTTCACGTTATTGTAATTTAACCAATCAGTTCAGAGTCATAGTGATTGATTCACACCGGTTGATTAACACGGACTAGTTATTATAATTGCTTCTTGTTTTCATTGACGTGAACATGTTGGGAACAAAATCTAATACGACGTATTTCCCAGCAACGTGTCGTACTTCAACAAACAGCTCACATGACTGAACTAATCTCTTTTTTTAGGTTTTGTGGCTTAAAGAAGTGAGAAACAATAAAACAGTGTTACAAGTTAACTTATTAGATTAGATTCGATGAAATACCCCAAATTTGGTCATCTCAATCCCGTTTAAAATTGGTTTCATTATGGAACTTGTTTTAGTTGTTCATGTTTTACAAGTTTTCGTTCCAGGTAAAATTTATCGTACATGTATGTCAATTTTTCCCATTATTTTCATTCGTATTTTCAGCCAAGCAAACGAAGTTTAGGGACTAATAAATTGTAAAACATCATATACTACATTTATAAACTTTTCCCTCTATTTATTTGAATGTTACAGCGATTTACTTATTTTGCCTGTATTAGGCTTCAATCACTAGTAAAATGTGAACAAAAAGATACTATACATGTAAAATAGACCATAAAATGAATCTAAGGTTATTTCGTTGTAGTTTTCTTATGAAATATTAAAAGAGAGGCATAAACAATTATACTAAAAGTTCCATTGGTCATTAGCTAATACTTTCAATGAAAATTGAACCTTCAGACTTTTTCTTTACGCTTTATCATTCAGTCATTCGACTCTGCACTTTATCACTCAGTAACAATCACACGTGTGGATGCAGATGACAGTTTCACAAAATGCTGCTTTCGTATCGTACGATAATTTTTTCTTCGTTATACGCGTCACTCTTAGGCTTATCATGTTCTTAATCTTGTTGAATGTGGGAAAGATGACTTGCTCTGAGGGACAGGTTAGTAACACAGTAATTTACTACGTATGAACGGTTGCATAATTCATTACTGTTAGCAATAAAGAACATAACTTACGAGCCTTCAAAAAATATAATGACGCTAAAATTTTGGAATCGAAAACTGAACTATAAACACATACGAACAAGTAATATACCAGCTGTAATGTTAACAAACAATAAAACTCAGTTGTTGCTGCATCAAATTTTTTTAGAGTATACGAGACTTATTAAAAAAACTGAAATTACTTTAATTCATAGTAAACGCGACCACTACAAGTCTCTCGTTATGGCTGACACTTGATGGTATATTTTGCAGACTTGAGTGCAAGTATGCCTTTACATCCCAAGCAAAAAATTATATAATAATTTGCTCGGGATTATCTATTTGTTAGAATTACGTTTATGTGTCGTTGTTGAATGGATTTGACCTACTATTCTGTAGCAAAACAATGGTAGAGGACGTGTTGTTCCCAAACCCTTGTTGTCCTTAAACTCTGGTTGTCCCCACATCCTTTTTGTCCTCAAACCCTTATTATTCCCAAGCCATTGTTGTCCCCAAACCCTTGTTGTCCCCATACCCTTGTTATCTCGAACGCTTGTTGTCCCCAAACCCTTGTCGTCCCAGAACCCTTGTTATCTCGAACGCTTGTTGTCCCCAAACCCTTGTCCTCGAACCCTTGTTATCTCGAACGCTTGTTGTCCCCAAACCCTTGTCGTCCCCGAACCCTTGTTATCTCGAACGCTTGTTGTCCCCAAACCCTTGTCCTCGAACCCTTGTTGTCCTCGAACCCCTGTTGTCCCCAAACCCTTGTCCTCGAACCCTTGTTGTCCTCGAACCCCTGTTGTCCCCAAATTACTGGTGCCACGTCGAGGGACACGCAGCGTCTGATGGTCGGTGTTCCCTCACCACAGAGGGCACGGTGGTGAGGGTGGAGCCAGACAACAAGCGCCAGACAATGCTGGGGTTCGGAGGCGCCTTCACGGACTCGACTGGCATCAACGTCATGGCGATGAGCGCTGAGTCACAGGTTTCTTTCTTGTGATATTCATAGATTCCATTTATTTAATATAAATGATGAAGCTGTCCTGCATATGTATTTCATAGAATCCATTTCAAAGTACCTTATTTCTTTGTATATTTTTATATACATATCTATACATAATGTCCCCTAAAACTATTTACATCCTAGAAACCGATAAGTGACGAGGGTTCTAGTTTGGCGCGTGGGTTATCAGCTTACAAATCACAAAGAATTTTGAGCCATGTCAACTAAAGCCAGTCTAATGTTGCAAAATTGAATTTAACCTATAATGAAAAACTATATATGCAGATGGGATGGTGAGATGTTAACAAAAAATTGAATTTATGTGTTTTGAAACTGTTAAATCAAACGTAGCCATAGTATTGGACGCAAAGTTAAGGTGAAATTAGTGCACTAGCCTCATTTTGTTGTGATTTTTTATTCTATTTTCAAGCTGAAATACGGTTTTCAGCGGGTGAAATATGGAATAGTTGATAAGGCTGTGTAGTACAGAGAAAAAATATATCATACAAAATCTTCGGGCGTCACATAAAATTTAAAATTAGGTATTTTTTATAGAAAGTGAAAAATGACAATATTTAAGTGCTTCTGTAAAAAATAAGGAATTATTTACTCCAGTATTTCTTAAATGTCCTACTTTACGTTAGGTTTTTATTCTTAAAGTTGACTTCTTAAAATTAGTGAAAATGCTTCAAGCGACTGTTCCTGTCCTTCTGTGTTGTAACTTGAGGTAGCTACTCGTATGGACACGTAGGGATGAGCTGAAAGTTAGAAGTAATAGTCTGTTAGTCGTCTTACGAGTACGAGAAATTCGAGTGTTGCGTGGAGATTCGAACTACGAACTTGTGCAGCACAAGCACAAATCTGTAACCCCTTGACTTCAGTGGATGCAGTCCTGTTCAAACGTGTCAGCAATTTCCCCTCTGGTAACTTATACCACAGGAATCTTGGCTGAAGTCCTACTTCGCTCCTGAAGGAATTCGGTACAGCTTGTGTCGAGTGCCAATCGCTGGTACCGACTTCTCCACGCGCATGTACTCCTACGATGACGTTGCCGGCGACGTCAACCTCGACAATTTCGCCCTCGCCGAGGAAGACTACTCGTACAAAGTAAGGAAGACCAACTGTACAAAGTAAGGAAGACTACCTATACAAAGTAAGGAAGACTACCTGTACAGAGTAAGGAAGACTACCTGTATAAAGTATAGAAGGCAAGCTGTACAAAGTAAGGAAGACAACCCGTACAAAGTAAGGAAGAGTACCTGTAAAAAGAATAACTATAATTTGAATTTATAACTCTTTTTACAATCGTAAAGTCCAGTTCTAAGTGCTCTGTCGTAGAGAAAGCGCATCCATTCCACAGAGTGCTGTGTGCACGTGTCGGTTTAACACCACGAAATCTTTTGATCCACTAAAGTTGTTCTTACGCCTAAACATTTGTGCTTTGTATCGTCAAGAAAACAGAGTACCATCCTCACTTAATGTTCGTTCTTGCTGTGTAACGTACTCGGAGACAGTATGATAGTACTTCTCATTCGCGATATTCTAGCATAGGAAAAACAACGTGTCGCAGCAGACAACTCTTCCCTCAATAGATATACGGGATACTGCTGTTGCACTGTCATACATGTGGTGACTTCTGTTGGGTAATTTATAAGAAACTTATCTAAATTTTACTTCTCTTAGTTGCCGCTGCTGAGGAGAGCTTTAGAACTGGTTAGCGGGACCTCCACCCTCAACATCTTTGGGTCGCCCTGGGCTCCTCCAGGTTGGATGAAAGAGAACGGGGTAGCAAATGGCCAAGGGGGGCTTCTACCTGAGATGTGGGGGCCCTACTCCAACTACCTTGTCAAGTGAGTCTTCTGGCAGCGAGGTTCTGCCAAAATTTATCTTATAAAATTGTATTTCTACTGAAACTTGACTGGGATGCTGGTGCAGAGTTCAAGCTGAACAAATTGGCTAGTGTACAATTTTTTCAACGAATTCTGTGTGTGGAAATTTTTTATCGTCTTTGGGCACATATTTTTCATTGCTATGGCATCAAAAATAGATATCCATAACGATTAATTAGTACAATTCGTATCTGAAACCCAAAGACTCGATACTGGTTGTTTCTCATAAAGAACATCTGAAACTCAATTTGCATGCAATTTCAGTTAGGACGATTAAATCTTGCCACGAGATGGCGAGACAAAAATCTTTGAGTCATAAAATGTTCATCCATGCATCTGGTTTGGATATTTAAGAAGCCTGACCTACGCTAAACTCCGAACATGTACGGCATATAAACTCAATTTTTATTGTTATACTCGTAGGTTCACAGCTCTAAATATGCTGGATTTATCCATTAATTTGACATTTTTTTAAATTTTTCGTATGAATAAGTAAAGAAAAGAGTCATTCAGGGTTGGAATATGGGATCTTCAAATTAGAATAAAAAGGATGAGCAAAGATCTTATACATAGAGTTCATTACTTTAGAACTCATCCTATGTGAAATAAACTTTTAAAATACAGCAGCTCCAGATGAATCCTATATTCTAGCTTGACAAATTATCTCTTGAGCTCTGCTTGCTAAAGGGATGAGCACAGCTTTCTCTTAAAGTTATTGCGTGCGAAAAATAAGTTATTTGCGGAAGTTATATTGATACATCTATGAGCATGTCTGATTTCAAATATGTTTACGGAATTGCACAGATACTTTTACAAGTTTTCGTGTTGTGATATTTGTTTTTTGCGAGTATGCATCAACCTATTAGGATCTGATATTTAATAAGAAAAAGTAGATAGAGTGAGATTCTTTACGCGGTTTATTGTGCTAAACAACTTTTCGTATTTATTATGCTCTTTGTATTTTCAAACTCATGATCGGGCCCCTATGTATGAAAAAAATTTGAGAACTATTTTAGGGTGTATTTGAGGAAACGCATTCTTTAATTGAGGGTTAGCGTTGTGGTACATTATGGTTGCAGTCCGTGGCCATCTGTGTTACAAACATCCGTTCTCTTTAAACCTTAAAATGTAACAGTAATGCCATAATTCTGACACCTAACGTTCTAACGTTTCGAAAATTCTTTCTTCTATCAGTTTTATTTCGCTGGAAAATCGCCACGTCAAGTATTAACACTAGAAATGGTAAATTTTACTCTAAATTATTATTATTTTTTTCTGAAATTTATTAAAATTTTGCTGCTGCCTATGTTACAGAAAACGTAGCTGAAGACAGAGTAGGCAGCTTCTTCCCGCGTAGAACACCGGAGACATACTGTCCGTTATTTTAAGAGAATATATTCAATAGTATAAATAATTCATTTAATATTTTTTAGTTCCTTTCATTGACAGAAACATTTACTCGAATTTACTGATTAGATTATTAATTTTTATTAGATTGCATTAGATTTAATTTCACCGAAATGTCCAGAAGTTATTTATACCCAGTGACTGAAGTACGGGTTTATTTCCAGGTTCATCTCGTCGTACAGGGATGAAGGTGTTCCCATCTGGGGTATCACGACTCAAAATGAACCCATGACGGGATTCATGGTGTGTAAGAGCCACGACCTTTCATGATACATGTTAATTCATACGCCAAATTCACTAGAATTGACAGCAGCTTATTGGAAACAAATTTTGCTCCGAAAGATGAAATTTTTAAGCAAGAACTTTTTATTCATGGGTAAATTAAAGCATGAAATGATCATTTGTATCCTAGGAGCTTCAACACTGTTGGGCAGCAGCGGTGGACGTTAGTCTAATATGTCACGTTGGATGAGTTATGTCACAAAGATGAAGTTAGCCAAAAAAATCCTCAATATAATTTGAAATTATCTTCGTACTCTTGTCTTCAATGTAACATTAAAAGCTTATTAAAACGTACCCTGAAGTATTTTTCATGAAATTCTATTATATTCAGAATGAGAAATTTCAAATGGTGAAATACTGTGAAGGTCATCTTTAGATTGTTGGGAAAATTTTGTCATCGACTCTCTTTCACTTCGTCTCGATGTTGCTGTTGGAATTCCTAGTAATATCTTTTCAAAATGGGTATCATTACACCACTTTTATTTGTTTACAGAAACTATCTGATTCAGTTGGTATACAAGGCTCATTCATGTTTAATATAACCCTTCATATACCTATATTATATATAATATAAGGTTATTTGACGAAGGCTTTTAAAATTAACCAGCAATTATTCGAAAATGCTCCACCCAATTAATTTCCAGATTGAAACTTGAAAAGAACTTGAGGAAAACCAAATGATTGAATCTTGCACCCAGGACTGGCCCTGGAACACTTGCGCCTGGACTGCAGAAGACCAGCGCGACTGGATCAAAACAAACCTCGGCCCCACCATGGTGGACGCTGGCTACGATGACGTCAAGATTATGGTCCTCGACCACAACCGCGAGTATCTGCCGGATTATCCTGCGACCGTCAGTATTTCTCAGTGAAAATGAACGTCTATAACGTTTATAACGAATTCAAAGGATGCAATTTCTAAATCTAACCCTCAAAAATTTTGAATATTTGATTATAAGTGAAGTTTTCATATTCAAAACGAGCAAACGTAGCTGATTCGTCTTGATCAAGCATGCTTAAAGTCTTAATCGACTCGTATAATGGACGTACGAGATAAGGATGCTGTTGAAAATGTGTAAAAATAGATTTTGATAAATGGCATACGTAACATGATTTCATGCGTAAAAGCTTTCACAAAACCTGGTCATTGGATCTTATATCAATTCGCTGTTCAGTTGTACAGCCTCACAGGCAAGCCTAATTCTTTCAGAGCGAGGCTTGACGGTGAATCTATAATATATTCTAGAAGTGTTTTGCGCTATCAGTTGAAAATCAAATGACAATTTTTGTTTACAAGTTCCTGGTGTGCAACATCTGTGATGGGGAAATCTTCTATTCAATAGTTCGCTTCCTGACATTTATTTCACCAATCACTTGAAAAGATTTCTTTCATGAGAAGTCTACCTCTACAGATCTTGGCAGACCCCGACACCTACAACTATGTGGACGGCACAGCAGTGCACTGGTACTCTGACACCACGGACTACCCTGACAAGCTGGACTCCATACACGACATGTACCCCGACAAGTTTATCCTGTACACGGAGTCATGCGAAGGGTTCACTCCCGACGGAGATGGCAACATCGTGCTTGGCAGCTGGGGCAGTGCACAGAATTACGTTGTCAACATTCTCGATGTGAGGCTCTGATGGGTATCGTGAGGGCGTTCAGAGAGTCAAAGGAAAGCATGATACTAGGAGGATGGTAGGAGATGCAAACATTTGCCCATTTTTGGGGTTAAAGACATTCATATAAGAATTCATGAAATTTAATATAGTGAAGTTCTTATCCCTCGCAAAACCCTTTCGGGGAAAGAAAGACAAAGAAGTATTTCATACGAAAGTCATACTTTTAATATATCCATGAAAACTTTGATGTGATAAAACTATCTTCAACTTCGTAATATATTCTTAATTTTTCCAGATATAAGAATCGAGCAATGGCCGAATTACCGGTACAAAAAATTTCAATTCATATAGTTTAATACATTTCATTTCAATATGCTTATATTTTTGCACCGTTGTATACATAATCAGAATAAATGCTGTTCAGAAAATAATCCCTGATTCCTGAACGTAAATCATTTACATATATATTATGGTCTTCAATTGCTGTTCGTCTAATAATTTGTTTTTAGGTATTAAATGCTTCGAATGTTTTATGTCGATGAACACCGTTGCTAATTTTTCCAATAACACTCTTAAATTATCATCATTTAAATTCAGTATTCAATATTCACGATAAGGAAAATACAAATGCACATATACGATACAACTTCACGAACATACAGTTGATGATAAGGGGATTGGGAGAGCAGTATTGTCGAGGCACTTACTCTCAAGTGTAATCCAGGACGTGAATCACTACTCGACGGGCTGGGTGGACTGGAACATGGCCTTGGACCAAAAAGGAGGACCAACTTGGGTCAGCAACTTCGTGAATTCCCCAACCATCGTCAACGCCGTGAGTTGCAATAGCGTCTCTGCTGTACATTTTGTGATGGAACAGAGGGAAAACAATACTCCGTCTCTCTCTCTCTCTCTCTCTCTTTCGTTAGCTTTTCAACAGGAACATTTCTGAAACCTGTATTTTGTATTGCCATTTCGATCATCCACTTAATAACCATCTGTGCAAAAAGGCATGTTTCTTCCTACGTCATCCATGGTGAGAACATGTCCTTCCATATTCAAATCATAATTTGCTTGGAATAGACATTGAAACATGTTCATAAAAATTCAAGACTATTTGATTCAGATTTAATGTAATCGTATATAGAATTAGAAATCAATTACAGAGCTTTACAACATAAAATAAAATATATTTATTTCTTCTCATTATGTAGTTTTTGAATTTAAATAATTAATGATCAACTACAAAAATTGGAATGATTGAACTTGATATGAGAAGAACTCATTTCAATTGTTTTTTATATTTTTTATTGTCAGGAATGCGATCTATAAAAAAAAGTGCTAGTTACGTGATACTTTGAAAATGCAAAATCTTACTTTGAAAATGTGTAGTGGATGAGATCTGATGGCTAGCAGCTTATAGTTTCAGATGCTGAACTGTGTTAAAAAATAAAGAAAAAGATACTTTGTTTAATTTCAAAAGCAACGACAAACAGGGAAACATAAAAGAAAACATCATTTATAAAGGAAACTTTTGACCCGGTAATTGCATTAAATTAGATTTAAAATATCAAGAGAAATGATATCAAGTTTTGCAGCATAGCTAATCAAATAGTACCAAAGGGACTACGTATTAAATTTGTTGAGCACCATATCAGAAGATCCTGCAGTAGACGAACATGTTCTTTGCGTTTTAAGGAATGAATTCATTTCTGAAACACAGATCACCACGCTCTTGCTTCCTCTATGCTAAAGAGGACGACAAAAAGAATAACGCATTAGATTTTCACTTCTAAAACGGTGTTTACAGTTTCAAAGCAGTAAAATAATACAAAAAGACAGTAAGTAAGACAGATAATAGCCTGGGGAATAGCCACAACCTGAAATCTTTCCTGTCAGTGGAACATTTAATGCGACAAATATCACTGGAAATAACAGGAAACCCGCATTTCGCTCTGTGCAGGCGAAAGAAACTTTATAACCTACATTTTATTTGCTGAACAAGCATCAAAATAAGAACATTTCACTATATGCAGGCGGAGGACACGTTCTACAAGCAGCCGATGTTCTATGCGATGGGTCACTTCAGCAGGTTCGTGCTGCCCGGTGACGTGGCTGTCAACAGCTTCATCGATGGTGGTGATGGCAGCATCCGAGCAGCGGCCTTCCTCCATGGCGACAATAATATTGTTGTTGTTCTCCTGAGCATGTAAGGCTAAAGATAGGTTGTATTCTTTTCATAGG
Source organism: Trinorchestia longiramus (assembly GCA_006783055.1). Classification (NCBI taxonomy): domain Eukaryota; kingdom Metazoa; phylum Arthropoda; class Malacostraca; order Amphipoda; family Talitridae; genus Trinorchestia; species Trinorchestia longiramus. Next base: position 22,787 of record VCRD01005165.1, read on the forward strand.
CAAATATAACTTAAAAGTTATGTTTTGCTTTTCAAAATCAATATAGAATGCAAGAGTGTGAGTAAATCCCACACACATCCTTGATGGTGTCGAAAGAAACTTTTTCAGGAGCCACGAAATTGATAGTTTCGCTTTTCAACTGATATTTTTCATTCGAAGGTTTTTCTCCCATTTTCGTCCTTTAATGATCCTATAAATATACCAACTCTCCATTTTTATGATCTAAATTGAACGTAAGAGTGAATTTCAAAAAGAATGTAAATCAATTCCCTGCTCGTCCCGTTATATCAGCACGACACAAACCAACTCAGGAAATAAAGCTAGATACCCAAATTCGAGTAGTCATTTTACACAACCATTATCTAGTTTATATAAGTTTATTATTCACCCTTTTATATCCAGGTATGAAACATCTAAGTAAAATTTTAGCACAATCGATTCGAATTAAATTTCAGAGTCGTTTGCTGTGAACAAAAACGCTCCTAGGGTTCACGGTTCTGTGAAGTTATCCAATAGCCTCCCTCTGAACTCATCCATGTTTACCACACAACAAACAAACAAAAAATTACTGCAAACATCACACAAAATATGAGAAATGGAAGGAATGATGGGCTACAACTGAATATTTTCTGCTACCTGCAAACGGTCCCTGGATGAACAGGAACCTAGCACTGAAACAAGAACTAACCAGTTGATTCAGTTGCCTTGCGTGGATGATATCCAACTTCTCAATGGATATTAATGCCATGGTCTGTAATGTAATTGCACTCAGTTGACGTCAAGCTCTCATAGAATACCTTATCTATCCAGATCCATTGAGATTTTGTAACTTGGTTTTAGCTGTGCATTGCAAGAGGTAAGTCCATCGTTTTTTTGTGCCGTGACAGCAGGAAAGATCATTTCAATAATATGTACGTAGGTATTAGTATTCCTGCGTGATCGCAAAGGTGGATCTCATATTCTATTCTTCTCTTGACTTTAAAATAAAGAAACTGTACGTAATTTATCTTTGATCCTTCTTTTCTGTTGATTCCCATGCTCGATGTCCACGACACATTGTAGGTTGTTAGATTTTTCAGATAGCATGCCTATAGATGGTTGGACTTATGGTATGGATGTTATAGACTATAGATTGTTAAATGGAATAGATTACTCAGAATTATTCGGAAGATATTAGTAATATTAACTCAAGAAAAAGAATTTAGTGGCATTGGATCTAGCAATATATAAACCTCCATTTTTGTCAGGGCCGACAACGCCCAGACGGTGACCATCCAGCCTCACACTGGCACCGACCTCTACGCGAACGTGCTTGTGCCCGCCAAGTCTCTACACACGGTTCTCTTCACTGTGTGATCAAGCGCTCAGGAGGACAAAAGTTGAGCGTACATAATCCACACACAAATATGTTTTAGGGAAGTAGCTTGTTTTTCCCTTATTATTTGGGGAAAAGGAGCAACGCTTCATCGCCATTTTAAATTTCAAATTCTAACTCTATGATTATTTTTCATTTGATTCTTCAGGTATAAAAATAACGTATATCTGCTTTTGTGTTTTAATACTTTCCTACCTTTTTAAAACCGTTAAAATATTAGAATAAGCTTTTTACTCTTTTCAACGCAGCACTAAATATGACAACCTTCAACGTTTAGGCCGCTTGAACATTTCAGACCACAGGTCTGAATAAAAAAAGGAATGAAAAGGACAACCAGACACAGCCATAAGTTTATTAAGATGGACTGATTTAGAAGTTAAATATGTGCAGTCACCACAACAGAAATTGATTGGCCACCGAAAAGGCCGACTTTCACGATAAAGAAACAAAAAAGTGTTTCAAAACAAAAAATTAATATAATTCAGGCTCGACCTCATTCACTAAACTATTTATTTACAATGAAATATATGCAATAAAAGGTACAGATCTATAGTATTGTAGGCTCGACCTTCTTATCTTGACCTGACCTCGAGGCAAAGGAGTTTCCTTGAGCATAAAATAGACCAGGGAGAACTGAAAGAATAAGGTGGGTGCAGACCATTCCAGCAACAACTCAGATGCACAATCGGTTTTGCTAGTTTACCGCATTTCTATGAAAATCCCATGAAGATGAAGGATGTTTAGCCGTCCAATTCAGATGAACTCGCATTGCAGGTGTTGAAAGCACTGTTTGTCATCACTCAAATTCAGAGTTGGAACACATATTTCAATATAATTGTGTGATTTTTTGTGTTAAAGAAAATGTAAAGAACCAAAGTTACGTGCGAGAATGCGGTTTCAGATTATTTCGTGTTTTTGTTTGTTGCTCTCAGGAGTTTTGTAGGCTGTAAATATGAAGTTTCATATCCTTGTATGAGAAAAAATTATTTGGCATCGCATGCGAGATAAATTTCTTTTATCAATGTTTTCTGCTTCACATGATATAGCAAGGTAACGATATACACAATGGTTCTATTCAAGTTTTCTAATGTAAATAAAACATGTGTTTGAAAATTTCATTGCGGGGGACCAAATTCACTTGAAACATTTTCAATGTCTCAATTTGAACTCGATCAATTTTAGTGCTGGTCTGTATAAATTTTGTACACTTAATTTACAAGCATCCTGGGAAGACGCCTTGTAACGATCAGGCGCTGCCCAAGCGTCAGTGACAAAATTAACAAACTTGAAGCAAAAATAGCGAGCTGACGCCATGAAAAATCACTCGTAAATCACATGATCTACAGTTGTTTAACCCTTGAGCGACCAAGTAGACTATTCGGTCGCCTTTCACGGTCTTTGGGAGAATTGTTCTAATAATTAAACAGTGACCAATATGAGGTTGCTACTAGGTTTGAACGCTTCGGCATGTTACAGCGTCGTTCTTTTGGCTGCCTGGCTCTCGGCGTGCTTCATTGCATCAGTGTACAGACGGTCTTTGTGAGCTTAAATGTAGAAACTAGGAAAACAAATTGGTCGCTAAAGGGTTAATAGCTCATTCACGACATTTTTTTACTTTAGTTTTCTACTAGAACTGTTTGCTAGACGTTTTTGCTCGACGCACTCTTTGCCAGGGACGTGCTCTTTGCCGGGGACGCGCTCTTTGCCGGGGACGCGCTCTTTGCCGGGGACGCGCTCTTTGCCGGGGACGCGCTCTTTGCCGGGGACGCGCTCTTTGCCGGGGACGCGCTCTTTGCCGGGGACGCGCTCTTTGCCAGGGAGCCCCCTGAGGGATGTAGAGTAGTAGAGCTACAATGTGTATATCGTTTGTGGTCTGCTAAGGGCTAGACATTTCCGTCAAGTAAAAATTGGTGAATGTCCATAATGCAAAATCAAAAATGCTGAAAATATCATTCAAAGCATTTTTCGAGTCTGTTTCACTGTCGAAAAGTCTCGCAAACAAAACAAATTTTATTGCTGCATGGAGAAAGAAATACTGACCTAAGTAACCTTTAAAACTTTCAAAACAAAACAAGTTTTTAGACAGGATCCGATATCTTGGGGAAAATTGGTGTCAGTTAACACGTTTGTTGCGATTGCCTAATTGGTGTAAAACTTCACTTTGTAGGCACAGTCACTAGAAGGATCTGAAAAAATTACAGAACCTAACGTAAGTGACCCACCGGTGGGTCGCATCGCAACAAACGTGTTAAAGCATGGTGAGCAGCACGTGTTATCTTGCGTGCGACCTCAGCCTCAAACGCTTGTACACGTTGTGAACTTTTCGGCGAAATCTTAGAGTTAATGCATAACGATCTCCGTAAATGACAAGTGACAGGGATATACAAACATTTTGAATTATAGGATCACTGTTGAAAGTATTTTGTACGTTTTTTTTATAACCACCTGGGGGTTGAAGCATTTCAGTTCACTTGTTTCTTTTTCTCTCTTGTGATGTCACCATATTTTTCAGCAGCTCCTGATGCATCCCAAGTGCTCGAGACTTTTGTTTCCTTTCCAGATCACTGGGACAAATAACAATGATCAAAAATTTATGAATTCAAGATAATTTAATGGGGTTTTTAAACAAAAAAAGATTTGTTTCGCTTTATGTTAGTAAATCTCCCTTGAACTCCTGCATAGACTCGGACAAACTATCGCATATGAAACGATATCCAAGAGCGAGAGAGCTGCATTAGAAAACTTGAATTTTTATTTTTTTCGTTGGTTATCATGCATTTTTCCACTTATCTGTTGAAGGGTAAAACCCAGGTCATGCTACGCTAGGTACTTCATTTCATTGGTGTAGTATGGGTATGTTACCGTATCATACTCCAGGTTACAACACTGTACCGTGTCGGGTGCACTGCACAACGTATATAGATTTATTTGCGAGGCTCTTATACATACAGTACTAAGCGCCGCATACAGTGAAAACGAGTTATGCATACCACTGTCATCCCCAAACTTTCCTCTGCCTGGAGAGTGAATCGTAGGGACAGAAAGATGGTCACAAAATGGTTGAAAATCAATGTATTACCTCGATTAGTTGCCGAGATGTACAAGTTTCAAAGAAGCTAAACTTTAAAGCTGTTTCCTGAAGTTTTTAAAAATCTGCGATTGATACCGTATGATTTTTGAGGCCTCGTATGAATTTTAATAGCATAAATAGTAATATATCTGGCATAATGCGTTCGAATTGTTGATAGCTGCTTATGAGAGAGTGAATCTTTACAGAAGGGAGCATTTCTAGCCTATTCGCCCACGTCCACCATAAAGTGCGTGAGCCCCAGAATTGAGATGGAGCTACATAGTAACACTCCCTCTTGACATCATGATATTAATCAGGTAGGATGCTGGCCTTAATGTCCTCTGCTACTCAGGGTCACTATCAATAATTTTCCTTCTAATTTAATAGCTTCAATAAATTATGTGAGAAGGTGAGGCGGTTTCAAGTTGGCGTGTTAGAAGCTTCGGAAAGACAGGCCGGCTGTCGGCGGCTTTGGCGGCTGTCGGCGGCTTTGGCGGCTGTCGGCGGCTTTGGCGGCTGTCGGCGGCTTTGGCGGCTGTCAGCGGCTTTGGCGGCTGTCGGGCCTTTGGGCCAGCGCTGACACTTCTGCTCGACACATTACTGTCTTTATTTTGAGACTCAGCCATACTTCATGGTGAGAACCTGCCATATTAAATGGTAATCATATAATTGAGCTGAGACTAAACTTCTGACACCCAACATCAGCATTATATGGTGATACTCTGCCCTACAGACCCCCTCTCAAAACTATTCATTAAATGGGTTGACTCGGCCCTACCGAGGCCCCATATAATTATTCAGTGTTTAATTTTACGTGGGTCTTTTGTTTTAGTGTCATACAGCATTTACAGTTTTTACTTTACTCTTTCCCGCCACGTATAGTGTCAGACTCTCTCTTCGCACTTTGCTTGCAACCTAAACAATGGTTCCAAAATTAGTTTTCAGATGCAGGTAAAGTTAATTAAATCTAGAATAAATGTGCTGCAATTACGAGAAATGAAAACTGGAAAACTGAAAAGCCTAGCAGACATATTGTACGTTTGGGCTGGGATTTATCAACAAATCACGTAAATAAACAGCTGTAGAAAGTTCATTTTTTCCATTTTACTTGCCTTGTAGAATGGTTTTATTTTTAAAGAAAAGTTTCATTTCTAAAATAAGAATAGAAATCGGAAATTTCATGATAGCTTTCACAGGTCATACTAGGAATATTATGATAATAATAATAATGATAATAATAGCATAATCACGGATAACTAAACAAGAAACATTGTCTTCAGTCACTGTCCGTAGTCAAGCCACCACGGTCACCGGCACAGATCACCTCTGACCTGTGCAGCAGCTGCCACTCGAGCTCTCCAGGTCTCCTGTTTCTGGCACTGTGAGTGAGGAGGGCGAGCTAGAGGACTTGGATGTCCAGCAGGTAATGTCCTGAAAGTAGTTCTCTAAAGTTATGAACAGATTTTAAAATTTACTTTGCGCAATTATAAGTGTTGTCCATTTGCAATGTTGTGCTCACACGATCATAAACTCGCCATAAATCTGTCTGGAAATGCTCCTATTGCTTCAACAAATTACACGAGTGTCAACACCACACTTCCGACATTCAAATTTAAATTCATTTTTTTAGTTTGATTGAGAAAAGAAGATGGCGGTGACACGAGTATTGTGATCTCTGTTATCACTCTTCAGCCCCAACCCTCAGCCTTCTCTTAGCTCCGAGCAGACATTGAATATCTTTGTTGTGTCTAACTCGGAGTGAACGCCTGAGGGAGTAAGGGACCGTCGAGCAACCCAATAGGAGAAAATGCAATTACAGGCAGGGTGAGTTTAATGCTTTGTATTTAGGCATTTGAGTATTCTATTAATTGCTTCTTCTTTCTTGAGCCGCGCACGTCTTGACGTCGAGTACTGACGTACTGACATTTTGACGGGACGTATAAAGTTGGAGCGCATGGCGAGTTGGAGCACCTGCACTTCTCGTAAGTGCGTGGGTTGTTTGAACCCCATCCTGTCCGCAGACAGGATGGCTGGTTTCTGCTTTCTTTGCTCTGCTGTTGGTTGTGAGTTGAGTTGTTCAGGAGATGAGAGTTCGTAGTGGTGATGTTGACTTTGGAAGTGCTTAGTAGAGAGTCCGTCACGGGTGGTAGTGGTGGTCGGTGCCACCAGGAAAGAGCTGAAGAAAAGTTTGGAACAGATCGTACCAGAAACCGGAAGTGAAAAGGAAAGGGACTGTGTGAGGCGAAAAGGGCGCATTGCGCAGAATTGAGTGGCCATGAAAATTTTGAATGGAGACTGATTATCAGCTGAGAATACATTTACATATATACATAAACCTGTCAGGGCTTTGTATTTACAAATATGTACTGTATTTATAGTGGCTCATGTACATATTATGCAAATATTTACAATTTTATTGAGAGCGTTACAACCTCATTACATAGGACGGTTGGATGGGCTCTGCTACCTTAGCGTGACCGCTCATTTGTTAATGTCGTACTTCTGGTCGTAACGGGGCCTAGCCTCGTCGCTGGATTCACTTCTTCTGTCCTGTTTGTTCATTGGTCGATGAAAGCTAGCCTCGTCGCGGTACTCGTTTGTAGTGGAGCCATGCTATTCACTACACAAGGTTTTTTATACAACCAACGCACGAAATGCATTCAATTTCATCATCGATATGCATCAATTGAGGAGCATTAATTTTTATGGAACTTTTCCTTTATTAATGCGCTATCTCAGGCTGTGTTCATTTCGTTATACATTCCCGAAAAAGGCTGAATTGTATTTTCTAAATTGAACGTAGCTTGATATCCAAGTAAGCTTAAATTATGTGTTCAAAATATAAAAAATAAAATGGGAGTTTTATGGACAAAATTTACCGCCGTAAGATTCGTTTAGGGTACTGGACTTCAAACTTTTTATTCGCCGTGACCCCTTTAAAAGTTTATATTTTTGATCTCTTTAACCTTTTAGCGACCAAGTGGACTATTCGGTCGCCTTTCACGGTCTTTGGGAGAATTGTATAAAGATTCCAAATTAGAGATTCGATGTAATTACAACAGAATGATAGATATGGGTGAACGTGGATGCGCGAAAACTAGAATTTTCTACGTGTGATACAACGTGAACATGTTTAATGTGTCAACTACATGAAGCAGTGAATCAGAATGGGAACCCAGTATGTGACTGAGTATGTAAGGAATGCTACGATCGAGAGGCACGGCGAAGTCACCAACAGGTGTTAGTTTACGTGTAATGCTTAATTATTTTGTGCTTGCAGACAGGTAAATTCTTTATGTATTTGGTTCTTTAGAATTTAATAGGGAATTGAGTGATATTATTTTAAAATATTGTGTTTGTTCGTTTACCCATTATTGCATTTATTAATGTCGTGATTGTGTGATCAATTATTTAATACCGTCAATGCAGAGAATCATTTCGTCAATTCAAAACAGGCAGAATTAAACATGTATTAGACAGGTATAACGGCAGTGGGGTAGTCCGTGAGAATATTTGTATTGTGTGTTGATTATACGAGTCTTGAGATAACTAAACTTAGCAGAAATGCAAAAGTTCCTTATCGTTTACTTGCTGATCAGTTGAAGATTGTGAGGAGAAATTTTCGATGTGAGATGAACTTCATTTAGCATTTTGCGGAAATGTCTTTCATTACATCAGATCTACTGAAATTTCGTAGTGAGTTGGAGTTGCCGCTTTGACTCGGCATTGCTGTGTGTGTAACGGATTCCCCAAACCACACTGACCCGCCTGCAAAAATAAATATTGAAGGACAACCGTCCGAGTAACGAAACTTCTGCAACTAAGAGCTGTTTCTTAATATGTAAAATATGTAACGATTACCGTTGCTCACTTAAATATGTAAATGAAGTGTCAGAAATGATTATGTCTAGCTTAGGAGTATCACATCCCCGAAGCGGAGATTTTCTCTTTTTTTTTAACTGACATCGAATAATAATTTTTTTGTGTGTTATAGAGAGTTACAGTCGAGATTTGACAGAGCCTATGGCAGAAGTCTTCATCCGTATTGCTGTATTCTCAATGTTACACTGTGTATTTTTTTTGTGCATAATGATCGAGTTAAGTCTTAGCAAATGCAAAGACGAAATTCGTGACTGTCATTGTGTACACCATGTATTTAATATTGTGGACGAGCATAATTACCCTTAGCTATGCGGAAGGATTCTTATGAATTAAATCGTCAGAAAATATATTATTGTTGTATCACCAGCTTGGTCGACTGGTGAACGAGTCTGCTTTCGAGCGGGAAGACTCGGGTTCGAATCCCGCTGCCGACATGGTTGACGCGGCTAGAAATACGGCATGGGACTTGGGTAAACAACCGAATAATTATCGAAG
>VCRD01005166.1:5764-15872 GCA_006783055.1 Trinorchestia longiramus
TGAAGTGTCCAGTGACATCAGTGCTTATATGAGGCTGAATAATTTAGTTTCTAACACAATGCAAACAGATAGCGCCTCCAGCCCGTCGACTGGTGAGCGAATCTGCTTGCGAGCGAAAAGACCCGGGTTCGAATCCCGCTGCCGACATGGTTGACGCGGCTAGAAATACGGCATGGGACTTGGGTAAATAACCGAATAATTATCGAAGTAATTATCCGACCCAAGAATGGGCCAGAAGGTTCGTTCCTATAGCCTCATTCTATTCTATTCTATTCTATTCTATTCTCTACGTTCCAGCGGCAGTTCACTGACCAAGATGCACAGAACTTCTTTTGATCTCAAACTGTTATGACGGTGTGTGTGTTCGCACATTTCCATTTATGACCCATGAAACTTAACGAGGCAACTTGCTCCTCAAATATTAAATAACGCTCAAATGCGTGGCCTGACTCGGTCGTAGAAGAAGAATTTTTTTGTGCATGATCTCATAGAGAAAAATTTTGTCGCTGTAAGAATATCACAGCCACGTCTCATCACGACTACCAAAAGTTTAAAACTTTGTCATGTTCATGTTCTCAACTCGTCTGAGTAGCAGAAAAATACTTGACTTTGTAGGCCATTCAATAATATTTTCAACTAAATAGTTCCCGCGGAAATTCCACGGCTTAGATTTACCTAATTTGATATTATTATTAAAACGAATGCACTGGGTGACGCAAAAGTCCCTTCACCATTTTGAACATTTAGTAAACGACAACTAATACGGCTATAAAAATTGATTACATGTGAAATGAAAGAGAAAATTTTGAAGTTTAATCCTGTATCCATCGTATAAACGTCCAAAATGGTAAAGTGACTTTTGCACCACCCTGTAATAAAGATTTACGAAGCATTATTGTGTTTTAAATTAATATTTTTCATTTATATATACAAAACTTCCATTTCGTATCTTATCTACAGATAATATGGCTTAAATAGTACCCGTGAGAATTTCACGGTTTAAAAGGAATGAAATTGAGGAACTATAAAATAAAATAAATTTTTCACTTTTACCCGTACTACTATCAGAACCTAAATATTTTTCATGAACATTTACAGAACTTCCATGCTGTATCTTATCTAGCCATAACATGGGCGTGTAAGAGAAGAAGGCTAATAACGGGAAAAACTGCGTATTTCATAGTAATCTGGCGCCTTTAGTATCCACAATACAATGCTTATAATACATGCATACCCACTCTGATTTCAGTTAAATAATTTTTCTTCAATAATGGATAGGAAGAAATGGGATGGACACACACATAGAGAGAGAGACTGAGATGAAGATACACTGTTTATTATATAAGCAGATGTTTAAAGCTATCTACAAAATTGAGATTCATAATTGGATTTTCGGGGGTTTGAAATGGGGTAAATTTGCTGTAAAATTATTTTTTGTTCAAAGTTTTTTCATTATTTTGACTTTTGTAATAACCTTCTCCAGAACTTATTTTTAAACTGGGTCTACCATTTTCTATTGACAATAAAATGTCAGTAAGTGTAACGTTTAAAACTAATCCCGACGTGCATTCTCTCTGATGAGAGACAAGTTAATCTAGTGAAGTCTCGCAATAAAACAAATGCAGTACCTTATGTGTAGCGAACTTTGTAATCGAGATTTGTTTAAGATCTGGAAATAATGGAGGCCTTTCATCAAATATTTTATTTTAGTGAGTTCAGTAATACTGATAAACAAAAAATCAGTAGATTCTTGTATTCAACACACTTCTATTATTACTCAATGCAGCAATAAGTTTTAGGGAGCAACTTCTACCCGTGAGTTCATTGCTTTTATTATATAAAAATGTGCAAGGTGTCCACGAAAAATGTATACCCTGGTATCGTTGATATCGATGGGTACATTTATCGTGGACACTCTGTACAAATGATTGAGGTTGTACTCGTATATCTCACAAACGGTGTTCGACAGAGGTGAATGGTTTTCATGATTTGAATCAGCATTCTTGATACTACATCCACCATTTAAATATTCTTAACGTGAGCTAGTCTATAACACATCAAGGCTGCCCAATGATACTCATCTATACAACTATAACTATACACTATAACTATAATATAATACACTATAACACGATCTATAACTTATACACTTATTTATACTATAATAAGAGCCGCGTCCGTCCGTCCGTCTGTCCGTGTGTCACACTCTTCTAATCGATAGTTTTGATAGCAACAAGGATAAAGCTTAAGAAATACAAGAAATCATTCTATCGCATTATTTTTCTGTGGCAATTCAACTCCCTTTCAGTTGCATCATGGCATTCAAAATACAAAATCGGTTTATTTTTTACAAATAGTAATTTTCGTTGGACCTTTTTCTGTTGAAATTCATCATGATGCCTTGAGATTTTTAATTGATAATGCAAAAAGAAACGTTTTAAATTAGTTTGACCAGTAACCTGGCTACCACTTAGTTTAATTCCAAGGATTTTGGGAATTGAGTTATTGTTTTCGCAATTGTGATTTTTTTGAAAAGCTTCAGAGAAATAATAGAGGACATTTCAGAATAAAATACAGGCAAAAAAGGCCAACATGGATAGAAACGTGTCCAACCGTAAGAGAGAAGCAGCAAGACTTCGACAGCAAGAAAGACGTTGTTCGTCCGATAGAAAACTGATTCTCTTCCCAATCCCAAAACTGATTCATTTGGGAACAAATTATTATCAGACATTGCACCAGTTATAATAACTAGTAGACCACACGTGAAAAATTCTCGTTTATTTTTTTTATATTTTTTAGTTTAATTTACCAGTGGATGTGAGGTTTGCAAAGGAGTTTCCACATTGAAGGATGTGCCTTAGGTATCCATAATACAATGCTTACAATACATGTGTACCCTGCCGAATTTCCTCCTATCCAAATCCCTAGGAGCGTGACAGAAAGACGGACCAAGCAACAAACTGTGTATTATTTCATAGTGGAATGCCCATGTAACCACATTTTAAAACTTTTCAAAAACATTTGAAAATGTATTTGGAAATGTGTGTTTTCACCTTTAATAAAATACAATGTTTGCTCGCGTCACAGTGACAAGGAAGTTCTGCTTGCATAACTTCTTTGCTGAAATACAAAAAAATATATGAACTATTCATTTAATTCTCGTCGAAAAAAGAACTGTTTATTCTTCATGCAAATTAGGTTAGAAGTTCATTCACAATTTTTCACCTGCTTGACAGTAAACAGCTCCATATTTCTCTATAGTGCGGAAAATGAAGGGAACTCGGCGTATATTTGAGGAACGACGTGGTGTCGCTACGTGGCCGCCAACTTAATACAAAAACTGTTTATTTTTTAAATTTTGTTTATAAATGAGTCAAAAAATGCACCGCCTATAAAAATTATTTTCTATTTTTCATTGTTAAGTCGATCTTTCGTCAGCGCTCTTAATATTCGATACTGATTCATACATGCTTTTTAGAAGCTGCTACTTATACGTTCCGATTCTAACAATCACCTTTCTTTCAGTCCAATCTTAGGTTCAACGCGTGAAAGTCATGGCTGCTCCTGCCCAAAATGTTCCGGATTCCTTCAAAGGAGTTGTTAAACAGGTTTGTATTTTCGATATTGTTAATTTCAAGATCTTTTATTCTATGTTGCTTTTGTTTGATAACCAAATTTCTCTTTGAAAAGCTGCACGTGTTCTTTGTTTACGTTTTGAAAGTACTACGATAGTGAAGTCAATGATCGACAAACGGCATTTTCGTGTTGAGCTAATTTCTAGTAGCTGTATAACTAATGCGCTGACTGGCACTGAAGGCTTATAATAAAGCTCTATGTTGTGTGTAGTGTTCAAGCTAATGGTATAGCTGCCTGCATTCATGCGAGGGCCATCAGTTTACTGTTAAAGACATCATCTGACAGCTTTGACACCAAATAAATAAATGAACTTTATTTTCAATAGAGTATACAGTTCATATATATTGGGTTTGGTGCAGGCTAACGGGCAGCACCAACAAACTTACGAAAAATGTCACAAACTGGAAACAGGAATAAAGTCATTTATTGAAAAAAATTGGTAGATGATCATATTTCGGAATTTATTATAAAACATTTTATTAAATAATACCAATTACTTGTATCTTAATTCAATTATTTTCATGTGTACCATAAATTACTTGGTGTACAAGTAATGATTTCATTTAACTTTAAATGTTACCTTAAATTTAAAGTTTATTCTGACATTTCTGGTATGTTAATTAGTAAATGAATATCTACTTATTTTGGAAAGGGTGTTTTAGCTGTGAAGCAAGCATGTGTGAGTCAAACATATGTTTGAGCCAAAAATATGTTGTTCATTTATGCCTCCTGTGATGGACAGACTTCAACTGGATGTCCTTGTCAGATGCATGTCTACATAGCATGGAATAACTGAGATCAAAGTCCCACTAAATATGACTCTAGGTTTATAATTAAAAACTCTGCTGATTGGAAAGAAATTTCTATTACACATAGACCCAATATTAACAAGCTAGATATAAGTGCAAGTGTATCATTAACATTTGCTGCAGGTTGTTCATGAATTTAAACTTCATGCATTCTCTGTACTGGAGTTGCAAATGTTATGAGTATCAATCCATTCTGTAGAATATGGTAGGTGTGTCACATTGGTGGCATAATTTGGATACTTAACTTTAGCATGAATAGTTTTCAAAAGATTTGGATACTTAGCTTTAGCATGAATAGTTTTCAAAAGATTTGGATACTTAGCTTTAGCATGAATAGTTTTCAAAAGATTTGGATACTTAGCTTTAGCATGAATAGTTTCCAAAAGATTTAGATACTTGGCTTTAGCATGAATAGTTTCCAAAAGATTTGGATACTTGGCTTTAGTATGAATAGTTTCCAAAAGATTTAGATACTTGGCTTTAGCATGAATAGTTTCCAAAAGATTTGGATACTTGGCTTTAGTATGAATAGTTTCCAAAAGATTTGGATACTTGGCTTTAGCATGAATAGTTTCCAAAAAAATTTGGATACTTGGCTTTAGCATGAATAGTTTCCAAAAAAGATTTGGATACTTAGCTTTAGCATGAATAGTTTCCAAAAGATTTGGATACTTAGCTTTAGCATGAATAGTTTCCAAAAGATTTGGATACTTAGCTTTAGCATGAATAGTTTCCAAAAGATTTGGATACTTGGCTTTAGCATGAATAGTTTCCAAAAGATTTGGATACTTAGCTTTAGCATGAATAGTTTCCAAAAGATTTGGATACTTGGCTTTAGTATGAATAGTTTCCTAAAGTCAAAGTACAACTGTAATCACATTGCCCCATTGCTAAGGAAGGTAAAGAATGAATAGAAATGCATTACTAAAGTCTCTTCAAATGGGTTTTTTTTCATATGAAATTCTTGGCTGACTTTTACATCTCTCAGCTGTGTGAATTTCACGAACTTGTATCCTAGATATTTGAAGTTCTTCAAATTTTATTCAAAAATGTGGTGTGAATTTGAAGTAGTACTGACCCTAGTGCTTCTCCTTGGTCAGGAAAGAGGATGAATATTTTAGATAAGCACATTTGCTGTTGAAACTTTCAATCTTTATATATCATTTTAGCTTTTGGTAACAATATTATATGCTGGGAGTTGCATATGTTTCTAGTCTAGAATTTTGTTTTTTGTTTTTTGAATCTTAAAAATAGAATTTTTGTTTGAATATCATAGTGACCGTTATTTTTTGACTGCAAACTATTACATTGATTACTACTTTCATTTGTTTGTATTGAATTTTGCCTAAAATTTGAACAAAAGATTTAGAATAGAGAAGTATAGAGAATGATTCTTAATGGTTTTCCAGGTCAGTGGTGTATATAGGGTTGAGATGAATGTGCTAACTGCCACTTCTGAATTCCAGGTGTTGTCTGGAGACTCTGTGATAGTCAGGGGACAACCAAAGGGAGGCCCACCTCCTGAACGACAGATTAATTTTTCTAATGTTTCTGCTCCAAGATTGGCTCGTAGAGGAGGTCCTAGGTGAGTCCTGCCATTTCTTTCATTTTTTATTGCAAGACTTCATCTTCCTGTTGACCCTTGGCAGGCACCACAGGGTTTAATGGACCCCATTGCAAATTCAGTGCACATAGAACAAAGAATATTGGCTCGTAGAGGGGCTAGGCAAACAACAACAACAACAACAACAGCAGTACATATAAGAAAGAGACCTTGTGGTACCTGGTCAGGGTTAACAGTATAAAAGATTAAATTGTAGAAGAGATCTAAAGTGAATTGTCATTTATTTTATTTTTGAATGATTATGAAAATTCCTGATAACATTTTCAAGGGATTTATGAAAATTTTTGTACCAGCTTGTAAGTAATGTGGGTTGAAGGCAGTTTATCTACTTGTTGGTGTATTAAAGTATAGCTCAACTAAAGTTCATTTGATAAGTATGTATGTGTCAGAACTGTTTCATATAATTTTATATTTGTAAAGAGGGGCATTTATATAAGACTAGACAGTTCCTGTGGAAATTTTACAATTTAGATTTAACTAATTAGAAATTATTATATAGATGTATGCATTAAAGATTTACAATGAATTATGGTACTTGAAATGCTCTGTTTTGATTCAAAACTACCTTTCTGCATCTTATCTGCCAATAACATGACCCAGATAGTACCTGTTGATGATATTCATTGGTGTAAAAGTGATAAATTTACGGATCTTTGAAATGAAATACATTTTTCAGTTTAACCCATGAATATTTTTCATCAATATATATAGAACTTCCATTCTGCATCTTAGGTATGTGCCGATAACATGGCCGTGTAAGAAATAAAAGCTAATAACAGGAAAAAATTAAGTATTTTATAGTGACTTGGTGCCTTTTTTATCCACAATACAATGCTTGTAATACATGCATACCCGTTCTGATTTCAGTTCAATCTTTTTTCTTCAGTAATAGATAGGAAGTAATAGGATGGACACACACATATACAGAGAGAGAGAGATGGAGATACATTGTCCATTGTATGTGGATAACAAAGGTGCCAGATCACTATATCAGTCTTGAATAAAGCTTTATAATAAAGTGAAACATTAACCTTGTACTTTGTAATTCATTTTTAACTGTTAAGCAATAATTATTGTCAAGTAACTAGAGATAAAAATGGCCATCATTTTAATAAACTGTATAAATATTCACTTCAGAGTAGAATGTTTTTATGCCCATGAATAAGGGCTAATTTTTTCAGTACAATGCTTGTCAGGTTTTATAGCCTATGCTGACTAAGCATAGCATTAATATATTATGGTACCAGTCATCAATTACTAGTGATAATGAGCTAATAGATCTAGGTTATGACAGTGTCCCAGCTAATTGTATTATTTCCATTCCTGAATATAGTGTGTTTGTGTTTCTGCACTATTCATTTGATTATAAAACAGCCATGATACCACCTCTGTCATTGCAGTGCTTCAGAGACACAAGATGAACCATATGCATGGGAAGCACGAGAGTTCTTGCGCAAATTGGTCATTGGAAAAGAAGTGGTCTTCACTATTGACCCAAAGAGCAAGACTCTGCCCAGGGAATATGGCTGCATTTATCTTGGAAAGGGTGAGTTTACTTCGTCTCTGTCAGTTACTATGCAGCGCATATGTAACTTTCCTGTGGCCAGAATTTCAAGGCTACAACAGGTGAGTTCTAAATCTGGTCTACGAAGGGAATTCATTTAATGGTTAACGCTTTTTCATTTTTAATTTCCTAATTTTATTAAAAATGAAATTTGCATACATTGAAATTAACTATAGTGTGCATTCAGATGCTTTTCATTGATCATTTTATGCCAAGATTATGATATAATTAGGTAGTTCCCTTTGAAATTCCATGGTTTAGATTTGACTAATTTGAAATTTTTATGAAAGTGAATGTATAAAAGATTTGATGAATTATTGTTTTAAATAATTTTTCTTGAATACATACAGAACTTTTATTCTGTATCTTATCTACCAATAACATGGCCTAGATAATACCTGTAGAAATTTCACTGTTTAAAAATAATAAAATTGAAGATCTATAAAATAGAATACATTGTTCAGTTTTATAGTCCGGTGCATTTGATATCCACAATACTATACAGTGTTTATAATACATATATACCTGTTCTGATTTCAGTTAAATAATTTTTATTCAGTAAAAATAGGAAGTAATGGGATGGACACACATAAAGTGATGGAGATACTCTATTATATTTGTAAGTAGCTATTGCATTACAGCGGAGTGCAGCTTGGTGTTGATAAGCCATGTCTTACACCTCAAAGCGTGTCTTAGCTCTACGGGGCTCAAAAAGAAAGGTTTGGGTTTTTATTGTGGTATCCACAATACATGCAGCGGTTGATGCATAGCTGATGTAAAAGAACAATAATGTTAAAGAGTTGAGGTTGACAGTCTGAAAGAAATAGTCTCAAAATAGACACTGTAGTCTGAATAAGAAAATTTTTATTTGCTCTTCTAAGGTGCATTCGTCTTTTCTTTACAACCAAAACTTTTTGAGTTATACCTGTTTCTTTCGAGGTTCTTTGCTACTGGGACTCCCTGTATACATATACAAGTTAAAGGGAAAAAGTCTACTTGTGTGAGAAATAATCAATTTTGTGGAACATGACGCAAGCATGACGACAAATTGCTTTCAAAATTTTTGTTTCAAATGTAAGTTTATGAAAATTTGGATGACACATTTCATTGTTTGTATGCATATGTCATTAACGTTTCTTACTGTTTTGTTGTGATTTCAGACGTTGCCACGGGAGAGAACGTGACAGAGCTGATGGTGCAGGAAGGCTGGCTGGCGGTGCGCAGGGAAAGCATTCGAGGAGAGAGCACCCTAGCAAACAAGGAGGACCAAGCTAAGAGCCAGGGCAAGGTGAGCTGTGCTTTTACAATAGAATGACTCATTAGGAACGAGCCTTTTGGCCCATTATTGGGTCGATACCCAAGTCTCGTGCCGTAATTCTAGCCGCCAATGGTCACGCACAAACGGACCACGGCGGTTGCGGGTTTTGAACCCGAGTCTTCCCATAGCGCAAGCAGGTCCGCTCACCAGTCGACCAATCTGTTGATGCTGTTTTTCTCTGTTTGCTGTTGTGTACGTATTGAGACCATGGTTCGTTTAACGTCCGTGGTTTTCCACGTCAATTGACGTTTTCAAATAACTCTTCTACTCGCTGAAATATTGTTTTAAATGTTGTTTCCTTTGTTTCTCAGGTGTTTTTGGTGGGAAAACATTTTTTATTTTTCGTAACCACAGGAGGTACACCATCTGTACATATATTAATGTGACCACGAACGAGTTCATAGATGAGGTTCTCATTATGTAGTTGTTTGTTCTACTCTTCTTAGTTAGTACCCGATTTTATTTATTTACAGTTCTTTTATTGGTCTCTCAATTTGCCATCAATGTTTTTACAACGGTTATAATCTAATTACTGGAAGTTTTAATTTTGATTTGCATGTTTTTTTTAGCGAAACAGATCTTATCCTTACATTCTTATGTTCTGTTTTGGAATTTTAAACCTCAAATTGTTGGTTTGATTTCCTGTACTACTCTATTTTCTATTATTCCTTTGTTTTGTAAAAATCTAATTATCAGCAAATCCTAATTGTGATCCACATATTTTCAACCAAGCGAACTCCATCTATACATTGCTATGTCGTGTTTCGAAACCTTTAACCGCCATGTAACGTATTTGACGGCATATAAGACTAACTTTTTTCCAAAATTGTCTCAAAAAAAATCGCCCTGCGTCTTATACATCGTTTTTTCCCCCTGAACCTGACCTGCTGAAATGAGGGTGCGTCTTATATGCCGTCAAGTATGTTAATTTCCGTTTTTGTCACTTAACTCTTTTTTTTACCATATTTGAAACCTCGATGGATTTTCAGGGTCGATGGGCTGGAGGTGATGACAAGGATCACGTGCGCAACATCAAGTGGACAATAGACAACACGCGTGCCTTTGTAGACAAGTACAACAACAAACCTGTGCCTGCTATCATCGAGCATGTCAGAGATGGATCCACTGTCAGAGCTTTCCTTCTAGACGGTCAGCGG
>VCRD01005167.1:0-20073 GCA_006783055.1 Trinorchestia longiramus
TCTCTCCTCACATGACCATCCCTCTCTCCCCAGTCAATCACATAATTTTACGATGCATCGTTGACAGCATTTTCTCTTCAGTGCCTTGATGTAGTGCCATAAATAACGTAACGGCAACGGTCGTAACGTGTACACAGTACTGTCCGTACAACCGTCACTTACTGGCCACGTGGAAATTTCGTTGTGTAATATGCATACTAAGCGTTCCTGCGCAGACGTGTTTCCTTAAAAGAGGAAGTATTTACAAAAGAAGAGGATTTCCATAGCCTATGTTTCTGAGTTCCCACGATGCATTCCAATACATTTTATTATTGTCGGTCACGATGATACAGAACATACATGCATGAAATGAAGGGGCTATATTTCTGACTTTATATCAAGGAAATCAGTTAATTAGTGTCATTATTAAATTAAGTATTCGTGGTTTAATTGAATAAGAAGTGTCGTTAGTAAAGTAAAACAATTAAATTTTGTTATACGATAATGCGATAACGCGAATGTCTGTTCTTGTTAATCGAATACTGCACTAATCAGGAGTGAGATAAACAATTAACTTTCCTACATAGTGGCAGGAAAATTTTTTTTTCTATAACCCAGAATTAAAAATACTAATACATACCATGTGAAATTCCACCTCTATAACGTACATTGAGAACAAATGGTTAATTTCAGCGTTCACGGAGCAATACTTGATCACAAAAAAATTGTTCATGGGAAAATAAAAACGTTGCCAGGGTTCTGATCGTAGCGTAGCGTTATAACACAGCAGTTTTTATGCCTCAAAATCACGAGTGCTGACGTCATGCTAGGTCGTCCACGTCACAAAGAAAATATAACTACAAAAAGGGAAAAAATATCAATCAAAGGGACACGTGACCTTCGAAAGAAAAATAAATAATACTTCTTCTGGTCAGAAACAGTTGGTGCACACAAGGTGTGACGCTGGTCAGAAACAGTTGGTGCACAGTTGGTGATGAAGAATTAATTTCCTGAATGTTTCACGGAACATACTTGCCGGAAGGTTTCCACAACTACGCACCAACTGTTTCTGACCAGAGGAAGCTAGGGATATTCAAATTATTTGTTGCTGAATCTATTGTGGTTTATTTTCTTCAGTAACATTTAGAAGAAGAAAAGAAACTTGTCGCTTCAAACATTTATGTGGGTAACCCAAAAACCGTATAAAAAAACAACACGATAATTGCGTGAAATGGATCCAAAAAAACATGTTTTGAACGAAAACCTGTATCGCATTTAATATAGAATCGAAATTATATTTCGTAACGCATTAAATTGCACAAGTTACAATTACATGAGGTCTAGGCAGTGCGATATTGCGATGATGCAATTCCTTGTAGAAATAAAAGGTGTTTGAACCCTCGAGCAAAGTTTCACGGGAATTAATTTGACGCAATTAAAACGCCGGCAAAATTCTCTGAAATTCGACATCTGCGCAGCGACGCGTTAAGAAGCGTCTAACTCACACGAGGTGTTTGGTGGTTATATTCTTTGAGGCACTCCGACTTATGAGCAAAAACAAGGAGTAATTTGAATTTATTTGTCCGATGGCTGATGTCTTCCATATTTTGCAGGTGACCGTTTTCTGCGAAGTGCCTCCGTGGTCTCCAATTGCGAAGTTATTGAGGTGGAGGAGCTGTTTTGTGGTGGAGGAGCTGTTTTGTGGTGGAGGAGCTATTTTGTGGTAGAGTTATTTGTGCTGGAGAAGTTGTTTTGTGGTGGGAGTTGTTTTGCGATGAAGGAGCTGTTTTGTGTTGGAGGAGTTGTTTTGTGGTGGTGGAGCTGTTGTATGGTAGAGCTGATGCAGTGAATTAATGTTGGAACTTTTACATATCATGTTTTCGCAGATAACATCTGCTTGCCCTGATGTTTGTGAGGAAAAGTCATTAAGTCTTTTTGTGATTGACATAGTTTTGACAAATATATCCCCCTTTTTAGCCAGATTTCTGAAAATCTTTGTGGGTAGTTCATCTGAGCTATATTCTGCTGAATTTGACCAATTTTGAGGTTCTGGCAGTTAGAGAACGACCTTGTCCAAGTCTATTCTATACTTGTTTAATCTCTTTGAACCGCTTCAACGTTCTTCTGACAACAGTTAATGTTTAATAACAGCTGTTTGAAGCTTTTCGTATAATACTACTCTAATATAGCCGTTATTTTGTAGAAATCTTCATCCATTATTATGTATATTATACCTGGACAATCTATGAACTTGTTAATGCACAAAAACTGTCACTAAAACAGAACATAAGTGTTCCTAATTTATTTGGCATTTGAATGCGACGATGATTATTGAACATCTTGTAATTGTACATTGATGGCTTAGATACACAGGATGTCCCATTACACAAGGCATCCTATTATGAAACGAACCGAAAATAGATCAGCTGTGCTAAGTATAATGTGCGGCTGATAAATAACATGTTTTCTTTGGTACATCCTGTGGTCAGGTTATCACTTTCCAACGGGTCAAAATTGAACAAGGCCATAGATAGTGTCTGTTTTATCAGCACGTGCAATTTATACTAATAAATCAACAGTGATACGTCAACAGCGGTGTTCGAGTTCTCAGATATATGAAAAAGGAATGCAGTATTGGTGTCAATTCACGCCGGACAACATAATTCAGATATTTCAAAAGGGCTTAAAGTGAACGACAGGTTTTTCCGGGAGGTTCAATGCAAATTATTTGCTTCCAACTACAACTTTGAGGCAACAGGTGACAAGCGGGATCATACAAGGAGGTTCTGATTGGACGACGGATGCAGAGTTTGCAACGCTCTCCTGATGTCTGGCATCCCAACTACACAATCACAATCCAATGAGCTTTTTTGTATTGGTTTTTATCTACTGAAATTCGAACTGAACCCCATGCACAACCAAGGATAAATTAATTAAGCGTATCAAAAGCTGCAAAGTGCTCGGAAGAAGAGCTGCAGTATGTTCCAAGGGAGTATCGAGGCGGTTATCGAGGCATGAAGTGACTTCATTGACTAAGAAATGGCCAGAAGGCCTACAAACACGATCATATAGTTTTGTTTGAAAAAGAGCATTTATATACATAGAGACCTAAAAATCGAGTTATTTATTCATCGTACTCTGTAAGTAACCATAAGATCTTTTCAGCTACTTAATTCCGTTCGTACTCAGTACACAAAATACTCTTAGTCAATTCCATTATTATTTATGATTAGCATTTACCATTTCAGTGAATTCCATTATCATTTGAGATCATTATTTATGAAATACGTTTTGGATACTCGCACGTGTTCAGTAGCTACAACCAGTGTGTTGCGTATATAAAAACACACTTTTAGTGTTTCACTGAACACAATCTCCCGCATTGAGCCAAAAAGAGAACATTTCAATCTGTTAATTAGTTAGCAAGTCATTAACATGGAAACAGAGCGTTTGATTCTCAATGTGGCTTCCCGTGTATGCTAGATTCGTGAGCTAAATCCTCTTTTCCCTACGCATCCCTACATGATTAACTTCAACATCAGGTCTCCCTTCACAATATGATAAATGTGTAAATTTCTTCTTTAAAAGCTGAAATTTTAATCTCAACTGTCTCGAATAATTACCTTAAAAGTTGATACTTAAGTTACCACCAAGTAGCTCAATGGGAAGAAATTTTCACTGCACTCACAAACTTTCGAGTTTCATATTTTTTCAATCAACCTTTTTCAGGTAATATTACTGTTGTTGTTGGTAAGTGAGGTTCCAAAGAAAACTCTTCACAGTGACAGATTAAACAATTCTTTCGATCTTTTCCTTCAAACATTATATTTTTTTCGAATATTGAACGCACATACTATAAAAAACTAGATAGTTTCGGTGGAAATTCCGCGGTTTAGATTTGACTAATTTGAAATTTATCTATACTATAATAAGAGCCGCGTCCGTCCGTCTGTCTGTCAGTGTGTCACACTCTTCTAATTGATAGCTTTGATAACAATAAGGATAAAGCTTAAGAAATACAAGAAATCATTCTATTGCATTATTTTTCTGTGGCAATTCAATTCCCTTTCACTTGCATTATGGTATCTAAAATACACAATCGGTTTATTTTTACAAATAGAAATGTTTTTTGGACCTTTTTCTGTTGAAATTCATTATGATGCTTTGATATTTTTAATTGATAATGCGAAAATAAATGTTTTATATTAGTTTGACCAGTAACCTGGCTACCACTTAGTATAAGGCCAAAGATTTTGGAAATTGATTTCGTGTCACGCTCTTAAAAATAGATTAGCGCTGGCGATCTTGGTTTCAGTTCACTAGTTAATTAATACACTCATTTTTGCTGTACAAGTGCACTATAATAAGTCACTTTTAAAAAAATTAGAGAGATCCAGAGCCTAATATACTCAAGTCCATATCGAGGATACCGAGTTGGGCGGTATATTACGGCTCAAAAATACCGTATTCTAAGTGTTCATTACTGTCACAAGAAAATTAAGTTACCTTTGAAATAAGCTTAAGCATGGAAACTCCACTCGAACGAAAAAAAAGACTGAATCGTGAGCGAAAAAGAAGAGCGAGAGAAAGATCATCTCAAGAAAGATATATAAATATTTTCTGCCATCATTTTGGATGAAACGGGTACACTGCCGCGAAAAATTGAGACACCGAAATGCATGCTAGGATAATAACCGTGAGTGGACGCTCTCTTTTAATTGATAATGCGAAAAGAAATGTTTTAAATTAGTTTGACCAGTAACCTGGCTACCATTTAGTATAAGGCCAAAGATTTTGGAAATTGAGTTATTGTTTTCAAAATTGTGATTTTCTTGAAAAGCTTCAAAGAGATGATAGAGGATATTTCAGAATAAAATTCCAGAAAAAAGGCCAACATGGATAGAAACGTGTCCAACCGTAAGAGAGAAGCAGCAAGACTTCGACAGCAAGAAAGACGTTGTTCGTCCGATAGAAAACTGATTCTCTTCCCAAGTCCAAAACTGATTCGTTTGGGAACAAATTATAATCAACGGGCATTGCACTAGTTATTATAAAGACAAATGTGTTATAGATTTAAGTCGATTTATTGTATTATAAATGAATATTTTTCGAGAATGTACATAGAACTTCCATTCTGTATTTTCTCTACCGATAACATGGCTGTGTACGAGAAAAAGGTAAGGAATCGAGCGCCTTTGGTATCCACAATACAATGCTTGTAATACATGCATACCCGTTTTGATTTCAGTTCAATGATTTTTCTTCAGTAATAGATAGGACGAAATGGGACGGACACACACAGAGTGAAATAAATGGAGATACACTGTGTATTATATGAGAAGATAACTTGTTTTGCATTTTTGTCCTTGATCTTTGCTTCTGTCCTTATTTTTCTGTTTAGACGGTAAGTCCGGAAACAGAAGCAAGCAATAAGTAGCAGCAGTAAACTTATATTACTGTTGTCTTTTGTTAGCAGACTTCCTACGCAAAAATTCTGTCCTACGCAGAATATGTAACAACAGTTTGCACGAGCACGGCTACTTTTATTAGCCTGCTGCATATTTTACATGTTCATTCAGTTACTGTCATGTATAACTTTCTGGAGGCTTTTCATGATATCAGTAACGCATCTACATAAGTGCTTCAACAACACACGTACAACATCTATTAAAACAAAATATAGATTCACTAAATTTTCAAACAATACACTTCAAAACTATCCCTTCCATTTTCATCACGATTTAAAAATACGACATAGTGTTTTCCTTGTTTCAACAGAACTTCGAGTCCCAGCTGAATATGGAGTCCCAGCTGAATCTGGAGTCCCAGCTGAATCTGGAGTCCCAGCTGAATATGGAGTCCCAGCTGAATCTGGAATCCCAGCTGAATATGGAGTCCCAGCGGTCCAACACTCGCTGGGACTTGGCGTTGTCCTGAATCTTTAGATTCGCACGCGTGAAATTTCCAATCTCTACCTCACGTAAATGCCGTCGACGGTTTAAATTTATCCGGACCAGTTGAAAGAATTAGAGGACGCCGGGCGCAAGGGAATGATGCTAACTGCAGGTCCTGAAATACTGGATCACTTTTATTGGCCTTCGAACGTCTCTCGAGCACAAAATTGGATAACATGCAAATTTTGTCTGTCTGAAATGCGCACACCAGCGTTGCCTGCGCCAAACCTCTACTGTGTTATACAAGTTGCAGGCGAATTTGTATCCCTGATACGATGTGTAGTGCGTGTATATTTGGTTGGAGGTGATGTACAGTCACTAACTGGATGCAGATATAAGACGACACTGCACCCGCTCTCCATGTTTGTCAAAATATTTAATGATATTGTTACAACAGCATGCAGTAACCCTGTTACTACAGCATGCAGTAACCCTGTTACTACAGCATGCAGTAACCCTGTTACAACAGCATGCAGTAACCCTGTTACAACAGCATGCAGTAACCCTGTTACAACAGCATGCAGTAACCCTGTTACAACAGCATGCAGTAACCCTGTTACAACAGCATGCAGTAACCCTGTTACAACAGCATGCAGTAACCCTGTTACTACAGCATGCAGTAACCCTGTTACTACAGCATGCAGTAACCCTGTTACAACAGCATGCAGTAACCCTGTTATAACGGCATGCAGTAGCCCTGTTACAACGGCATGCAGTAACCCTGTTATAACGGCATGCAGTAACCCTGTTACAACGGCATGCAGTAACCTTGTTATAACGGCATGCAGCAGCTCTGTTACAAAGGTTTGTAGTATCCAATAACAATAACGATAACAACAAATTTCAATAAGACAAAGGCATCCAAACAGTGCAAGCAGTTAAGTTCGATACCTGACTACATATTTTATAAATAAAGATTAATAACCATTTCACCATTTCGTTTTTTGCTCCCTTGCAAATCCTCATGTTTTCTTGTATAAGTAAAGCCGTAACGCACATAATCATCGTTCTATTTCCTTTTCTCCCAAGTCATTTTTCATTTTAATTTCTCTCTTTTAGTAATCACTTTTTTTCTCTCTAAGATCCTGCTCATAGGCAGCCCTTAACTTCATGTGTTGAATGCCAGCACAACACTCGTAGATAATTTCCACTTGCTCTCTTGCCAACAATTCAATGTGAACCATTTAAATACTCTCACTGTATCATATGTACGCTGTACATCAGAGTGCGCGTGTGCTACACAGAACACCTGTACATAAGCGGAGCAGAACATGCACAAAGTTATCACAGGACGACCTAAGCGTCAGTTCTACACCACTCACAGATATTCATATATTTTGCACACATGAAAAATTATAAAACCAGTCATATGAGTTCATATCTCAACGAGGTATAAATTGTGTAGAGTGGACAAAAAATGTATTAAATATACTCTCGAAGAAAATCAGTTGCACGGAACTCTGGCCTCTTCTACTAAACAAATGAAAAATTAGAAAAGGAAAAAGTACGGCCTATCTGCGGCATACAACATCTACAGCATCATCCAGCAACAAATGTTACTGTTTCTACGGTGGGTTGCTAGCGTGACTACAGAGAAGCAGTTAGGCCTCACGGCACACTGACGAGGCACAATTAGCGCACCTCTGAGAGGAATGCAGAAATTGCGCATTTCTCTCTTGAGACGCACATATGCAAGGTACGCAGAGTTACGAACCCCCAAATGCGTACAGAACCTGAGTAATGAGAGAATAACAACCTTCAGCTTCCCCTTGCAGTATTCATGAGCACACATGCATGTATGATTGTATACATTCAGTGACGTGTGCATGAGTGCACGCCCACGCACATGTACAGATTGTAACAGTTGCAATAACTTGTCACAGATTGTAACGGCTGAAACTACTTGTCACAGATTGTAACGGCTGCAACTACTTGTCACAGATTGTAACGACCTGGAACTACGTGTCACAGATTGTAACGACCTGGAACTACGTGTCATAGATTGTAACGACCTGGAACTACGTGTCACAGATTGTAACGACCTGGAACTACGTGTCACAGATTGTAACGACCTGGAACTACGTGTCACAGATTGTAACGGCTGCAACAACTCCACTTAATCCAACAACTCAGTCCATTGAGGGCAAGGGATGTGGTCAGTCGAGTTGTAGTTGCTTCGAACTCCGACGGTTTGGAAACACACTGCAGTTCCTAGTGATATATATTTTCCAAGCGTCATGAAAGCGACTTCAAATGGAATATTTCCATTATATTTTGTTTGTTAAATGGATGGGATTAAATGGAATCCTCTGTGAAAATGTGCATCATTTTATTCCATGGAACGAATATGAGTTGGGTGTCTTGGAGATCGAAAATAATATACAGTTGTTACGTACATGTCACTGAATTAAAGTATGCAATGAAGATATTATGAAGCAAAAAGGCGGAGCTCACATTTACACTCATTATCATTTTCTGCTTACGTTAACTTACAAAATAAATATTAATCACCGAATTAGTGTAGTGTTTTCAAAGGAAAATTTAGTTCCTGATCCCCGCGACGCTCTGCATCCTCATCCGCAGAAGTGGAGGGCGGAGTGCGGTGCGGAAGCGGAACACGTTTCTCAAGGGATGAAATAACGCTAAAAACTTGCCATAGTTTGACTCAGAGTTTCCGTCCCGTGGGTTGATTGTACTTGAGTACACAAGCAATGAGCTAATTTTACCGACCTGTTTGCAATCTTTGTTACTATATAAGATATTTGTTTATTTTCTTTTTCACAATACGAGTACAATGCCCAAAATACATGCCCTAAGAATAAAAAATAAATTAAATTTAAATAAAACGTATTTTTGATACGCAGGTATGAGTAAAATAAAGTAATACTAGCGAGATCAAAAATATTGCATCAAATACAAAAGAATCTTACATAATCCGGTGAATAACTTATGATCTACTGTAAAACATTTCCTACGAAACTTCTGGCTTCAACCAACATCAGTACACAATGACGAATAAATATTAAAGAAGGAAATAAGATATTACAGCAAACAAAGATGCAAATGCGTTGTTAGGAATAAATATTGAAATAAACACATAGACAATTATGTTGTCAGCATATTGTAACTATCTAACTTCCCTAAAAGAAATGTCACAGCTACATTGAAATGCCAGGGTTAGAACAATGAAGTGCTGAGTAGATGATGCTTCCAATAATAATGAGTTCCTCAATGATTTTCCCCAATTATTCATCTTAATACATATTCACACTGATGTCTGTTTTTTATACTCTTGGATATTGAAATTATTGTATACGCGGAGACCTGGTGTACACTGGATATTGAAATCAATGGGTAGGTGTCCTTTGTACATAGTGAAGGAAAAAACTTGATATTGAAATTAAAGGGTAGGTAGGCGTCCGTAAAACCGTGAAGTAAAAACGCAAGAGATTCGAGAAATATATTTTCGGAAAATATGTATACTTGGCTGAAAGTGACTTAAAGCTGCGTACTCACTTTAATGACGCTTCATCAGTCAATGGAAGACCATTTCTCGTCGATTTGATGACCTACGAAACGTAATAGTGATGTATAAGCATAAATTGCGATGAGGAGAACGTTTTTTTCGTTTAAAATAGTTTTGGTCAGGTAACGAGTACTGCAAGAAGCTGTGAAATAACTCTCAACGAATAGAATGAATTATTTTCAACTACATACCTATAAACAATACACACTACGACAGAAAACCATTTGAAAAGTTGTTCCTTAAGTACACTTTTAAATGATTTCAGTTCAAGGACTATAGAGATGAAGAAATTTGGCATTTAAACGTAATTGTGGATTTTAGCAATTAAATTCCACTCCCTTACAAAAATTTGTTTCCCGTCCACAGGTCGACTAGAGAAACGAATGCACTCTCATAAATGAAAACACCAATTTGTATAAAATCAACACGAAAATGACAATTTCTAAAACAAATATCGAAGAATTTCCCCCAGATTTTTTTTACGAGTTTCGTCAGTGAGGAGCCAAGAAAATGCATGTTTGTAAGGAAAAATAAATAAAAATGAATTTCTAAGCTTGTATATATCACAAATAAAAACCCTTGTATGAAAATACATGGTCAAAAAGTTAGTAAGTTTACAGATTAATAACTCATTGCTTTGAAAATGTACATGTTCACTCAATTTAGATGCGAACATAACATCAAAATGAAAATTTAAAGCATACGAAAACAATGCAGTCAACGAAAATATCTCCTCTGTGCAAGAAGTGATTTGCAAAAATCATTCGTGAGATCAGATGCGTTAAAGCGATCACGTCGCCGAGCAGCTCGGCCGCTTCACAATCACGCAAATGACGAGATTTTGTAAAGGCGGACACCAAAAGACGACTGCTGGGGAACCACATCGTCCCCAAGTCACTTGGCATCATTGCTGATCGAGTCCCTAAAAATCATCTGTTGTTATCGACTCTAAAATCCTCTTCTAGCATCTGCCCTGGAATCAGTCGATGGTTTTGTGCGAAAGGAAGCCCGTACAATTGACTTTGACGAGCTACAGAAATGGTCTTAGGTTCGATGGTTCATATGAAGCAAGATGAGAATCTGCCTCAAACTTTCCGCTCCGGTATCCTTCCGATGGGAGCTCAGGGAGTCAAATGAGATTGCATCGCAATGCCTCTAACAAATGCACCTTGGAGACCAATTGTTTGGTCTCTGCCAGCGTGGTTGCCTGACGTACAAGCTCGTATGTCCACCTGCTTGTAGGCCTGTGTTCTGTTGCCAGACATACGGTGCTTTCTGGTTCAGCTATTCTAATTTGGGCTCTGATTTAAGGGATTTAAATCAAGGACATACGCATAATCATTAAAAAATTTGGTATTTATTTCAATACGATGAAAACTACGCGCGCATGAACATTTGGTTGTACTAATTTACGTTAATTTTTTTATACAATTTTCTTTAATCATACTTTGAATAAAGTGGAATAGATAGTTGCATAAAAATATCATGTACTTTGAAAATAGTTTGCCTTAACCTATTAGTAGCAATTATAATGGATCAGGATCAAAACGATAACTAATTTCCGTTTCTGCTGAAATTCAGAACGCAAATCACCATGACGAAATAAAGTGAGAATTTTCGGAGTACAGGCAGCAATGAATGATTGAAATGAAATCGACATCGTTTTGGAAGAAGATTTTTCCTTAAATAAAAAGGAATAACAACTCAAACATTTGATGTTCTATGGCATTTGAAGAAAAACGTAATTATTGCTGACAATTTAACGATTAATTCATCACATCATAGGCCTGTGCAGGATTTCCATGGTGAAGTGAGATGACGTGGTGAGACTGACGCCTGTGACAACCATCCTGCGAGCTTTGCTGTCTACAAAATTATAATAGACAGTGTATCTCCATCTCTCTCACTCTTTCTTTCTCTCTCTCTCTCTCTTTCTTTCTCTCTCTCTCTCTCTTTCTCTCTCTCTCTCTCTCTGTCTCTCTCTCTCTCTCTCTCTCTCTCTCTCTCCCTCTCTCTCTCTCTGTCTCTGTCTCTCTGTCTCTCTGTCTCTCTCTCTTTCTCTCTTTCTCTCTCTATCTGTGAGTGTTCGTCCCATTACTGCCTACAAAAAAGAACAAGTCCTTCTAAAAACACAATTAAATCTCTATTTCGTAAACATCGAAGGATTATTTTGCAGCATCTGTAGAGACTCAGTCAAATACAGCTTCAGTATAGATCTTAATTGTCCAGATCGTAATCTGTCATTAACACTAGCAGTCTCTATGAATTTAAGAAATAGGGATTTAATTGTGTTTTTAGAAGGACTTGTTCTTGTTTGAAACTGGATTTGGTAATCACACTGCGGTTCTGTTAGTGAAAATGACCTCATGTACACCTGCCGAATTATTATTCTTTCTTCTTTGCTGTATCGAGACACGATGGAAAAGCAAAGCTTTGAAATCGAACAAAGAAATCTAGTTATTTAGTTAATGTGTATTTAGGATACTAAGTAATTTAACTATAAAAACGATTTTCTTTCAATTGAAACCAGTTTTAACAACCTAGCGTTCTTAGTTTTTGTTTTATTAGGAAACTAGTGTACCCAGCCGTCAAAAATGACGGCAGAGATTTTGTAATAATACCCGTGCCATCAAAAATGATGGCAAATACTGTTGGAAAGATATTAAATAAAAGTACATATAAGAACGCAATACAATATATTTAGTTTTATATATATTTACAAAGAGCAAACGTTTTAATTGAGTATTTCTTTAATGACAACATTCCTAGTGAAAACTAAGACACTTAGTTTTCTACTGCTGCAATTGACTCTGCAATTCGTGTCATATTCGGGTACAATGTACCCGAATCATAGGGCAATACCCCGCCGAACTCGGTATCCACGATACGGATTCGAGTATATAAGGCTCTGGATCTCTCTAATTTTTTGAAAGTGACACGAAACATATAAGTAAATAAATAAATATATAAATAAATTTATAAACACACGACGATCATTCATAGTATTAAATGTAGATAGATAGTGATGAAAAGACTGTTTTTACATTGAAGGATGTGTCTTTGGTATCCACAATACAATGCTTGCAATACATTTATACCCTACCGAATTTTCTCCTATCTAAATCCTTAGGAGCGTGAGAGAAGGACGGACCAAGCAAGCAAGCAACTAACTGTGTATTATTATTTAGTGCAATAAAGTACTCACTAAAAATACATACACCGATAACAATGATACTGATATCAAGATTTCAAAATCAACGAACCAAGACGATAATTTAGAATAGAATAAAATGAAGCAACAAGAACGAGCCGTTTGGTCCATTCTTGAGTTGCTACCCAAGTCCCATGTCGTCTAAAGTAACGGCATCAATTACGCACATGCACCTACATCATGGAAGCCTGAGGCTACTTGTGTTCATACCTGCCTATCCAGGTACGCGTCGTGTTCAAAAAATTATTTTTTGCTAGAAAACATTGCAAAAATTATGGCAGCATGTTTTTGTAGTTTGAAGTATAGTATTGTGATACATTGGCTTACCAATATCATACGGGTTCATACAGTAATATTTTGGTTTGCCAACGAGACATAGATGTTAATTATGAAACGTAGTATCAAAATCTACGTAAATTTCTACATGTTTATTCTAAGCTTAGTTGAAAATGGTTAATCGTAAAAAGTTTATTGACATCAGTATTAAAACGCACAGTTAATTTTTGAATGTTTTTTAAATATCACAAATATATATAAATATATTCAAGATCAGAAAATATTGAATGTTTTCTTCTACGTACAACTTTTTATCATGATCTTATGTATAGGAAAGATAAAGATGTTAAAGTTTATTTCCTAAATAAATATAATTTCATCCACCAGAACATTAAAATGTCTTTCTTAGGCCCGGACCACAAAACCTTTCTAACGAAAAAATAAATCTGACACATTAGAACATTTCTGTAAGCCGTTCCTACATCTGCGTACCTGTTCTATTTTCTAAAACCAAAGAATTTTATTATTTTATTTTATCCATATCTATTAACTGATGGGTATAGAGACATAGTAATGGAAGCATTTTACTACCATTTCATTATTCTTTATTACACTGCCTCAATGAACTCTTGCATATGCATGAGGTAGGTGATGACATGACGGATATTCGTACTAAATATAACATCAGTTTGGGCTAAAGTTGCATGTATGATGTGTACAGTGAGTAAAATGTCCTACAAAAGTATAATACTCACGTTGTTTGGCGTGTGTGAGGTACATGTTGGGCCGGTGAATGTAAATCTGTGTTACAGTCACATGGAAGTCAGTGCTACAGTCGCATGGAAGCCTGTGCTACAGTCACATGGAAGTCGGTGTTACAGTCACATGGAAGTCTGTGTTACAGTCACATGGAAGTTAGTGCTACAGTCGCATGGAAGTCTGTGTTACAGTCGCATGGAAGTCTGTGTTACAGTCACATGGAAATCTGTGTTACAGTCACATGGAAGTCTGCGTTACAGTCACATGGAAGTCTGTGTTACAATCACATGGAAGTCTGTGTTACAGTCACGTGGGAGCTAGAGGTTGTCGCAGGCATGTGCCAGTAGGGGCAGAGGCTGCTCTTCCATTAGAAGAAGTCAGTCCCAGAAATTGTCCTCAGATGAAAATGAAGCTTTCATTGGAGCGCGTAATTTCAATCGTGGTGAGCACTGCGACTGGAAGCTGCTGGCTCATTCCAGGACAAAATGCCAGCGAGAAAGATATACAAGTTCATCTAGGCAGCAGTATTTTTTTAGTTTAATCTAGGGAAGCAGGATTGTTTTAGTTTAATCCAGGAAAGCAGAATTTTTTTAGCGTTATCCAGTCGAATCAGCAAAATTTTTTACCCTAGTCCAGGCAAACAGGAATTTTTTTAACGTAATCCAGGGACGCAGGAAAATTTTAAGCATAATCCAGGTAAGCAGGAAATTTTTTAGTATCATCAAGGCAAACAATTTATTTATACAGTAAAGTTGTAGAAAAACTAACAAATCTCGTCTATGATTATAATTTCTTAAAAAAATATTAAAACCATACAGTCGAAAATATTATGAGATGAAAAAATTTATTAAACAGTGAATGAAAGTGAGGCATTTTTATCCTTGAGATTAGTGTCTCCGAATGTCTTAAAGATTTAAATGATGAATTTGGTGAGTGATGAGTGAGTTATAGTTAAATAATAAGTTTTAGAATTTCAAAGCAATACTCAGTGTGTATGGTGAACTTGACCTGACGCACAAAGTTATTTATTCGTAAGTTAATTTGAAGGTAGAAAAAAGTAGTGAAATTATTTGAATTGCAGATGTTCAGCGCAGAAGAGAGCTCATTCCTTGCTCCACATTCAACATCTTGTGCCTCGTGAATGTTTCATGCATGTTATTAAACGAGAATGTGGATTTGCAAATTTCTATTTGCTTGTAATACTACAAAAATCTTTTTTACATCTCCGTTAATTAAAGTTTATTCGATATTATGAAGTTTTACCTGAAAAATATACAGTTCTGGTCAAAAAGTGTTAGAAGAATTTTTTCACTTCTATTACATGTAAATTGTACATAGGGAAAAATTAATAATATTTATAAAACTTATAAATTATAATCAATTACTGTTAGTTCATAGATTTTTAACCACAAAACAAATAAATGGCAAAAATATTTAATATACAGCGTATAACCCTTTTGCAACCCCTTTTAAATATTGATGCAATTTGTTTGTTTTTTAGTCAGAAATCTATGAACTAACATTTATTGGATGTAGTTTATTGGTTTCCAGATTAATATTACGTATTTTTTCATATATGTCCAATGTAAATACAATAGAAGTAAAAAAGATATTTTCGTAGTACTTTTGACGAGTACTGTAAGTAAGAATAAAAAGTATACCTTCACCTCTTACTCATCTGCACAACATACCTCATTTGCAACTGCTGGGGGATGTTGAAAATACATGTTGTGTTCATACCTACACCACAATAATTAATGTTGGTTCTTAATTAGAGGGGTTCTAATTAAAGTTTGCTTTCATGAGAGCATGTAGAAAAGAAGGAAGGTCGGGATATATAGAAATCATGTATCTTTGAGGCATGAAGTATGCAGTACGAGGTATGCAGCACGAGGTATGCAGCACGAGGTATGCAGCATGAGGTATGCAACACGAGGTATGCAGCACGAGGTATGCAGCATGAGGTATGCAACAGGAGGTACGCAACACAAGGTATGCAGCACGAGGTATGCAGCACGAGGTATGCAGCACGAGGTATGCAGCACGAGGTATGCAGCACGAGGTATGCAACACAAGATATAAATATAATTAAAGAAACAGTTGCAATAACACAGTAATGAGAAGAGGTTTGAGAGAAGCTACACTGAGCTCAGGAATGAAGTCTAGCAGTAATTAGGAGCTGCATTTGCATCGCAGCGCCGGCTCGTAACTTCATTAACTTCACATCATGACAACAACATCAATACTTCGAATTTTTGAGCATCACAACGTGATACTCATTTCCTTAACATCAGTAGTTCCTTAATGCCGCTATTTCATTAACATTATTAGTTCCTATATCTCACTAGTTCATAACATCACATGTTGTTTAACACCAGTTTTTCCTGACATCACATGTTGGGTAACATCACATGTTGTTTAACATCAATTATTCCTGGCATTACGCGTTGCTTAACATCACTTCTATCTAACATCACATGTTGCTGAACATCACTTGTTCCTTGAACAAATGATGCAGCAGTTGTTACAAAAACATTGAACTTTCATGTGGAAAAAGTTCTTCAGAAATAAGTTTTATTAACCTGACGTGTAAAAGTTCATTTGCATTGATTTTGCCATGATGATATAAAAATAAGTATTTTTTCAATACGCTCAGGTGCCAAAAAGTCAATCATAGATAACTTCATAAATGATTTAACTACGACACTTGCAATGACGGTGATATTCTTATGTCAGAGACTGTTTTTATTACTAGGAGAACATCATACAAAAAGTATTGACTCAGAAACTGTTCAAATAATTGAAAAAAATCTAAGTCTCTCCCTTGTGTGAAGGTTTGAAGGAACACCAAACATTGTTAGTCTTATAATAACATTACCAGTCTTACAATAACATTGTTAGTCTTACAATAATATTACTAGTCTTATAATAACATTGCCAGTGTTACAATAACATTACCAGTCGTAAAATAACCGAGAACAATAATTGTAGGGTGAGGCACGAGGGGGAATCGAAAAGTTTACCAAATTTTTCAGAAATAGTTTATTTCTTAAGAAATATTATCTATCATAGAGAGTTGTTTTCAACACAGTTGTATCTTTGGTTATGATTTTGACCAAGAAATGCTCTTCATCGCCTTTAATTTTGATTAAATTGTTAAATAGAGATTACTTCGAAGAATCAGGTGATCAGAACGTAACGTTTTTGAGACCCATCGCGCTGAAAGCTTGATTAGTCCCAAGTTCTCTTACACCAGTGTTTCTCAAAGTTTTTTCAATCATCGCCTCCTTAGGACACTATTTGATTTGCCACTGCCCCTAATAATGATTATATTACTTTATATTGTAAATTACAAGACGGCCCCATTCAAGGCGTACCCTCCTACCACCCTCTTGCATTTCCTCAACGCCCCCAGGGGGGCGGTACGGACCACTTTGTGAAACATTGTCATACACAATAGAATTTGCCAAGTCATATGAAATGTCTAGAGACATAGCTAACTGACTAACTGATAGTCTTTGATTTTCTTCGATTGAATTTTGAAAAGCCTTCATGTTTTGGTCACTTTATGGATATTCTTGGTCTTCCAGTGCGAGGGTCGTCTTCAAGGTTGTCTCTCCGTTCTTTGAATTGGTGAATCCACTTCTGGACTGTAGTTTTTTGCAGCAATATTACCGTGAACTATTTCCATGTAAAGCTTCCATGATCTGCGTTTCTTTCCATTCAAGTTTCACTAAAAATTTGATATTTGATCTTATCGTTAAATAGCTATTTTCCACGTTTCCAAAAGGAGCTTCTTTTACATAGGATCTGTTCTGTATACTAGTCAGCACATAACTGATTACAAGTCACTAGAAGCAATATCTAAAGTTCTGAAATGTTTTAACCTTATTTCTTCATTGCAACGATAAAATTCAGCGAATGTTATGATTTTCCCTCGGGAACGGGAAAACAGAACCTTTGTGTGAGTAAAACCCTGTAATTAAACAAGGGTATACCTAATTTTCTTGTTGAAAAGTTTCATTTTCTTTTACTTGCATAAAAAAGAAATAAGGTCTCTGGGTTTCATGATGTCTGAATTCAAGAGCTTCGTTATGTAAATTTATATTTACTTTCTGGGACTTTTCTTGGAAATATTCTTCGTGGAAACATTCCACAAGGGCATGACCAGATATTCTGAAAGTATATTTTTGATATCAAACACTTGTCAACGCATACGGAGGAACAAAGCTCACAATTCATTAACTCTAACAGCGTACGTAGCCCATAAATATCACGATTCAACTTAAGGTACGACTGCACACGAGTGTCTATGTACAGCATTTAATATTGTTGTTAAGGCAAAAAACAGTTAACAAGGCATAGAGAACACGCTCTGACAGCCATGAGATGAACCCATTATAGGTGCAGAAAACTTTGCAGACTTCAAAAAGCAATCGGAAAAACCTGCACAGCCCTTCAAGCGTTTATGAATACTGATGAGAAAAAATCCATGGGAAGTGTATGACAGTGATTAAGAAGTCTTTCTAACACATGCATAATTATAGTGTTTTCTGAAACTTAAAAACAAGAAGGATTCTTTGTGGACTTCATTCAGCCGACCACAACAGATTCACGTAACAACAATAGGTGACTCCTGCTCATGTAGTTGTACTTTCTAATGCATTTTGAATTTTGATTCTCTACGCCTTAGATAAAAGATTTCATGAGTGTTTTCAAGCTGATTTTTGTAAGTAAAAAAGCGATGAAATGCCATTGAATTTTTACGAGACTATGGCGTAGAACACATTCTAACAACAAACAAGGCATACGATGACAACAGGGAGAGAATTCTTAAGTTATTCACAATATTACGTAAGGAAAACAATCAATGAAAACATTAATTAAAATCTTCGTTATTGTGAAAAAGCTGTGAATAACACTACTCAGATAAATTCAATTACTTACTCAGAATGACTGGAAAACAACGCAGCTATCTGTTCACTTAAATGTTGCATCGGTTCATAATTTAAATTCATTTCTATTTACAAATACCATCAATTATCATTTTTCATTTATTCCTATTTTTGAACACAGCCGGTTGCCAATTCCAATTCATTTCCCCTTTCAAATACTGCCAATTTCCAATTCATATTATTCCCGATTTTGAATACTGATGATTCTTATTTTAAATTCTTTCCTATTTTCAAACATCGCCAATTCCTAATGCTAACTCATTCCCATTCGTGAACGTGATCGCATTGAAGGACAAGACTCCAATTTCAGCGTTGTTTGCAGTTAGAATTTCCGTAACATTTAAGGCTGTGAGAAAAAGAGGCAGGGCTCGTTCGACGTGACGACTTTCAGGACGAGGCAAAAACACGAGTGTCGCAAAATTCTATTAGCTGTCGTCCGAATTTCGGTGGCAATGACGACGACGACGTGAGAAAAGTGCCCCACAATATTCGGTGGACACATCGTCCTGTTTATGAGCATAGCGGCGGCAGCGCCATGCATGATGATGGGCGAGCTAGGTTGTGTGGTGGAGGTCGAATTTGGTGGAGTTTGGTGGAGTTTGATGGAAGGGGAGTTTATGAAAAATGGGGTTTGGCAGAGGTTGTGTGTGGTGGAGGTCGATTTTGGTGGAGTTTGAGGGTGTTTGGTGAAAGTAGGGTTTGGTGGAAGTAGAGTCTGGTGGAGTTTGGTGGAAGGGGAGTTTAAGGAAAGTAGGGTTTAGCAGAGGTATGGTTTATTGGAGGTGGAGTTTGCTGGAGATGGAGTTTGGTGGAAGTGGAGTTTAAATAACAGAGTTGAACATAACAAGACAGTGTGAGAGGAGGAGACTGAGTTGCCTGTGTGTGGAGATTGGAACGTTGACAAGGTATGGGCAGACTTACACTCATGCAGGTATACATGCACGGTACACACAATTATACACATACACCGCACAGACATTAACGTACACACACGGTACACACATATACGTACACGGTACACACAGGTGTATACGTACGTGGTGCACACAATTATATGCATACATGGTAAATATCAATAAATATACATACAGTACACAGTACACACATTTACACACAGGTCACTTCCTCCTACACAGGCGTATACATCACAGACAATGATACAGCGTTAAGCATCTCTAACTTCTTTTTCTTTCTGTCGGTGTACGCAGCTCACATACACTATTTCTGCCTATGTACGTAGGAGGTATGTTGGTACTGGGTCAGCATATCAGATACTGATACATCTCTTGAGGTACTGATGAAAAGATACGACGCCATTACACAACCACCACCACTACCACCACACCACTACTACCACCACTACACCACCACCACCACTACACCACCACACCACCACACCACCACCACCACACC
>VCRD01005168.1:8352-37254 GCA_006783055.1 Trinorchestia longiramus
GGTTAGTACACGTGTTGCCTAGTGTGTAGGTGAAGTTAGTACACGTGTTGGCTGGTGTGTAGGTGGTATTTTTGTTGCACGAGATCTAGACGTGTGAGACGTAGACGGGGTACGCAAACGGACGTATACGGAATACTAGAGGCGTATACGGGGTACTGGAGGCGTATACGGGGTACTAGAGGCGTATACGGGGTACTAGAGGCATATACGGGGTACTGGAGACGTATACGGGGTACTAGAGGCGTATACGGGGTACTAGAGGCGTATACGGGGTACTGGAGACGTATACGAGGTACTGGGGACGTATACGGGGTACTGGAGACCTACGGGATACTGGAGGCGTATACGGAGTACTGGAGACGTATATGGGATACTGAAGGAGTATACAGGATACTAGAGGCATATATTGGACATGCGAGGCATATACGGGATATCAGAGGCCTATATGGGATATAAAAGACGTATACGGGTTACGGGAGGCGTATACGGGACACTGGAGACTAATACAGAATACGGGACACGTATTGCACATGTAAACCTGAATGACAACGAGGGTTTAAACCATGAACTCGTAAATCACGATTTGATTGCACCATGTAATCAACATTGTAAAGAAATCATAATTCACTATTAATTATTATCCCCATGAGTAAATTCCTTTTGCACACATTGTTCTATTAGTGATAACTACATAGGTAAACTTCTGACGCTTTTTTTCTACTTATTTGCCATGGTTGAGGTTTGCAGTGATACTGAAACAAAGATCTTTTTGTTGCTGTACTGCTTCAATGGGTATGTCATTCATCGTGTGTTGGAAATGCCGGTTATTTGCACCAAGGTGCATTACTGAATATTTATCAATGTAGAAACTCATTTGCTGGGTGTCGTTTCTATTGTAGTTGATGGCTTAGCTCTGATTGAATAGTTTTTCTATCTTTTTCGGTGAACGCTGTGCGACTAAGTTTCGTTTCATCGGCAAATTTGTTGATTTTACTGATGATTCCGACTACAAAGTCGTCGATGGGATGATGAAGAGGAGCGGGCCTAAAATACTCCCTTGAGGGACTCCTGATGTTACATGCATCGAATCACTGACTTGATCATGAATCATGACTCGATGAGTGTGACCAGTGAGCCAGTTTTGTATCCAATGGGAGTAGTTGCCTTGTATTCCATGCGCTTCCATTTTAGCATGAGTCTTTCGTAGGGAACTTTGTCGCAAGCTTTTTGAAAGTCGAGGTATACAAGGTCTACTGCTTTTGTCCAGTCGTA
This sequence comes from Trinorchestia longiramus, assembly GCA_006783055.1. NCBI lineage: Eukaryota > Metazoa > Arthropoda > Malacostraca > Amphipoda > Talitridae > Trinorchestia > Trinorchestia longiramus. The sequence continues at coordinate 9,625 of VCRD01005168.1, forward strand.
CATATATGCGGTTGAATTATCCAAAGAAGTCGAGGAGGTTTGTGAGACAGCTACATTTTTCCTTGAATCCGTGCTGGGTGTCAGCAATCAGTTTTTTGGCTTGGAGGTATTTTGTTATACGGACATTGAATAATCTCTATTGTTTTACTGATGCCAGATGTCAGACTGATTGGATCATAGTTATTGAGTGCTTTTTGTTCCCTTTTTTGAACATAGGAGTGACATTTTACTGCTTCCAATCCTCCGGAACAACTCCAGTTTCGAGTGATCGATTAAAAATCTTTGTTAAGGGCTCCCTAATTACTTCGGCTTTTTCTTTGAGGATTCGTGGAGCGAAGCCCACGGGTCTGGTAGATTTTCATAAGTTGAGAAGAATGAGCTGTTTTACTACCTCTTCTACAGTGAAAATGCCATTTGCCAAGATTTCTAGGGCATAAGGCGTGAAGTTGCAAGATTTTAGTTAGGTCTTGGCGAGTGAACATTGAAGTTAAATACGTATTTAGCATTCTAGCTGTGTTTTTGTTCTCTCTTCGAGTTGAGCCTTCAAAGTTGACCAGTGGTACAATTTTATCTCTTATTGAGTCGCATTTGTAGAAGCTCTTGAGGTTAGTTCTACTTGCACTGCAACTGCAATTCTTTTATTTCACTTTGTGTATCCTGGTGACTACATTGTTAACTGACTTACGAATACCTTTTTCAGCATTTTAGAATATAATTACAGTAAATGTAATTTAAATATATATATAAATAAATCACATAAATAGAGTATAGACAAAAAGTTGCTGAAAATAATTTTTGACGTTTGCATTTTTTGTCTCTACGTCGAATTTCTATGGTAAAAAGTTTTCATCCATTTTAAGAGTTGATTTCAATTAAGGCAGAAATTCTGACATACTTTGTTCATGGTGTTAGGAAAGTCTCAGATACAGGGTGTCCATAAAGTCTCTTTACCATTTTTAAAAATTTATTACTAATGCAATTGATAAGATATTTTATTTAGAGTTGTTCTATTGTATTTAGTGTTTATCAAAGTTTTTAATCACATTTTGCATTTTGTGTTTCAGGGATCCTGTTTGTGAAAGAGATGCTCATGAGACTTTATGAGAGACTTTTATAAGAGACTTAATGGACACCCTGTATTGGCAAAAATATTTTATTAAAATGTGGTCTCATGTGACCATATCCCACGTGAGACAACATACCACGTGTAACATACCACGTGTAACATACCATGTGTAACATACCACATGTAACATGCCACGTGTAACATGCCACGTGTAACATGCCACGTGTAACATGCCACGTGTAACATGCCACGTGTAACATGCCACGTGTAACATGCCACGTGTGGTTGGTCACAAATAGACACGCTGGGACCAGCTAACTTCCGTATTAAATAAATACCGCATTAATTACCCTGATAATTACATTATTAATTAAAAAAGAGACAGTCGTGCAGTAGCAGCGTCTATTTTGTAGGAGTGGGATGTAAGAAGTGAAATGTTATGTCCGTGAGTGAGGTGATGACTCGTGGTATGTTATGAAACATGTGTTGTGTGTTTTGTATGTTGTGTGTGTTACGTGTTAAGTGTTGTGTGTTGTTTGTTACGTGTGTTATGTGTGTGTTATGTGTGTTATGTGTGTTACGTGTGTTGTGTGTGTACATTACGTGTATTGTGTGCTATGTGTTGTCTGTGCTGTGTGTGCATTACGTGTATTGGGTGTATTGGGTGTGTTGTGTGTGTTGGGTGTTGTGTCCTGCTGATGTGCTGGGTAATCATCATGTGACACAAGTGTGCCACAAATGAACACTCGTGTTCCTAAAGCATATTTTCTCCCCCGTGTTTCCTAACTACAATGTTCTCTCTCGTGAATTAACTGAACTGGACTTGCATGAGATAATATATGACAATTATGTTACGGGTTTGTGTTTAGTGTTGCACTGTATGTGCGTGAGTAAACCAAATTATGGCTTGCAACTGGAAAAAAAATATCATGCGACGTTTGTCAATATATTTATTTATTTTATTATGAGCATTGTAGTAATAGCTGGTCGTATTAAGAAAACTTGGCGTATGGGCATGGGCAGTGTCTCAGTACTGTATACAGCACATGTCTATTGAATATACATGCAATATACACACGTTTTTGTATTGTGTACTTTCCAATTCGCTTTGCGTTCTAGCTGGTGACACCATGTAGTGCTGTGTAGGAGTAAACCAATCAAGTAGAGGTATTTTAATATCCAGCCAATGAGGCGACACCATTTCACCGCCCAGAATTACGTCACCGTCCCCTAGGGGTACCCACTAACCAACTATACTATCACCCCCATCCTTCACTCGTTCCTTTAGAGATATCTGGAATTTCTTTGTCTGAGCAGCTTTTGGGGTAAAGGTTGATTTTACATTTAATGTAAAACGAATATGGCGCACCCATTTTCTGACCGGATTACGAAGTCCCTGTATACACACACGAGGGCTGTACAGGTTGTCCATAAAGTCTCTTATCAAAGTCGCTCATAAAGTCTCAACAGCACCTCTTTCCCAAACAGAATCCCTGAAACACACAAATGCAAACAATGATTAAAAATTTTAATAAACACAAAATACAATATATTAAATCTGAATGAAATATCTTATCAATTGCATTAGTAATGAATGTTTAAAATGGTAAAGAGACTTTACGGACACCCTGTAGACGATGCAGCTACATGGTTGCACAACAGGGGGTCTGGAATGTCTCTTTGGAGCAGTGACTTGCAGCCTTATCTTGCTTTAAAATCGTGAAATGAAAGCTGCTTTGAACGCAGCTGTTGTAACTAAGGAAAGCTGCATTGAACGCAGCTATTGTAGAAAAGAAGTAATGAACGCAGCTATTGTTACTAAGGAGTAATGAATGCGGTTATTGTAGGAAAGAAGTAATGAACGCAGCTATTGTAGCAAAGGAGTAATAAACGCGGCTATTGCAGCTATAAAAATCTGCATTGAACGCAGCTATCGTAGCAAAGGAGTGATGAATGCGCTTATTGTAACTAAAGAAAGCTGGATTGAACACAGATATTGTATCAAAAAAGTAATGAAAGCGGTCATTGTAACTCTGGTGATTTTGAATGAAATTTTCGTGATTGGTTGTTTTACTTCACAGACTTAACTGATGAAATATTATCTTGATTTAAGTTTGAACCTTCACCGGGTCTTGAAAATAACCGAGCCTTTTAAGACAACTGGGTCCTTCAAACAACTGGACCCTCCAAACAACTGGACCCTCCAAACAACTGGGCCCTCCAAACAACTGGATCCTTCAAACAACTGGATCCTTCAAACAACTGGGCCCTTTAAACAACTGGGCCCTTCAAACAACTGGACCCTTTAAACAACTAGACCCTTCAAACAACTAGACCCTTCAAACAACTAGACCCTTCAAACAACTAGACCCTTTAAACAACTGGACCCTTTAAACAACTGGACCCTTTAAACAACTAGACCCTTTAAACAACTAGACCCTTTAAACAACTAGACCCTTCAAACAACTAGACCCTTCAAACAACTAGACCCTTCTAACAACTAGACCCTTCAAACAACTAGACCCTTCAAACAACTGGACCCTTCAAGCAACTAAACCCTTCAAACAACTAGACCCTTCGGAACAACTAGACCCTTCAAACAACTAGACCCTTCAAACAACTAGACCCTTCAAACAACTAGACCCTTCAAACAACTGGACCCTTTAAACAACTAGACCCTTCAAACAACTAGACCCTTCAAACAACTAGACCCTTTAAAGAAGGCTCAGGCCCTTTAAAGAAGGCTCAGGCCCTTTAAAGAAGGCTGAGGCCCTTTAAATATGTAAGGCTGCAAGACTGCACGTGTCCGTGTGGAGTCAAGAGGTCAAAGGAAATCTAGTCACGATTGCTGTACAGGATTTAATCCTTCAGAAGCAGATTTCATCCCGTAATGGATTTGCCATCTCGTTCACCACTCGACGTTTTGTGAAACTTTTTATTTTGAACAAAATAAGCTTTTTGGTTTCGTTGAGAATTGCATGAGTCGAACAAGACGTGTTGGTTACGCGTGCTTTCACTTGTAGAACTCAAGTGTATGTGCGAACTTTAATGTATTTATAAAGAATGATGCAACATTTGAAATGTAGCGGTCAAAAAAATAAATGTTTATGAAAATTATATAATGAATATTGTACTGAATACTGAATGCAGCTTTCGAAATGAAGGAGTTAAAAATTGTATTTTTGATCAACTGATTGATCTAAAAGTTGAATGAAAGTATATAGACTATTACGTATATGAAATACATACAGCGTGTATGCAAGTATTTTAATAAATACTTTGCACGAAAATAAATACTTAGCATGAAATTAATATTCTGCATGAAAATGGAAGTGTAAACACTGGTTCTAAGCTTCGACTTGTGTTTGAATATTTTCTGTTGCATTACAGTCTAGAAGTTAAGTTTGAAAAGTCAAGTTATACTGAAGGGAACAGACATGTTCAAGTTATACTGAAGGGAACAGACATGTTCAAGTTATACTGAAGGGAACAGACATGTTCAAGTTATACTGAAGGGAACAGACATGTTCAAGTTATACTGAAGGGAACAGACATGTTCAAGTTATACTGAAGGGAACAGACATGTTCAAGTTATACTGAAGGAAACAGACATGTTCAAGTTATACTGAAGGGAACAGACATGTTCAAGTTATACTGAAGGGAACAAACAGGTTCAAGTTATACTGAAGGGAACAAACAGGTTCAAGTTATACTGAAGGGAACAGACATGTTCAAGTTTGAGTCATGCAGCTGTCATGAATGGCATGAAAAACAATAACATAACTTACTGAATTATGTTCATACAGCACACAATTCATACAGTCCTTAAACATAATACATTTAAAGTAATGATTACACTTAATACAGTGCATCGATTTCTCTGAATATAATTCACACAGGTAATACAAAGAATATGTTTCATACAATTCATACAGTACCTATAATTTGTTCAGTCTATACAAATAATGCAATTAATACAATTAATAAGCCCAAGTACATATTTCCCTGGAACAAAAGCCATACAAATCACTGAATGTAGCTACGTCAGGTTACTCTTAATTCTCTCAATGTTCTCGTTAATTCACTCTGAGTATCTCCTAGAGTTCTCCCGAGTTAGTTACTGAAAGTTGTCAATAAACTCCATCTAATGTACTCATACTAAGAAGAAAAAGAGTACATTAGATGGAGCTACATCACACTGGTACAATCTGCCGTTTGCTTCTAAACCCTTTCGCTACCGTTGGATTAATATGTCCCAAACAAACTTTAAAAATCATTCCCTTTAGTCCCATATTCTAAATGTTTCGTTCAAAATGAATAAATTAGTAAAGAGAAGTGGTAATTTATGCAATATTTTGATCAGCATGAAAATAATTTGGTCGTGAAAAGGTGAAGACGAGAATCTTGTCATAAACAAGATAAAGAAGCACTGATCCTTCTTTTCACCAGATGTCCGTCAACGAAACAGAGAAAGACGGAAGTTACACTTGTAATTATTGCTTTGATCGTATCCTATTTAAAGCGGATCTTTATTTTCGCTGCCTTGTCTATGTTCCACAGCCCCACGCGTTCCAGTCTCACGCGTTCCAGCCTCATGCGTTCCAGTCTCACGCGTCCCAGCCTCACGCGTTCCAGCCTCACGCGTTCCAGTCTCACGCGTCCCAGCCTCACGCGTTCCAGCCTCACGCGTTCCAACCACACGCGTTCCAACTTCTGGTGTTTCAACACAACCCAATACTTTCACTATGCTTTGAAAATACCTTGGCAATATTCTGACAATATTCTAGCGATATCCTGACGATACTTTGACAATATCATGACAGTACCTTGACAATACCTTGACAATACCTTGACAATACTTTGACAATACCTTGACAATACCTTGACAATACTTCAACACTACTTCTGCAATACGTTCACAATACTGTCACAAAACCTCAACAATACAGTCACAATACTGAACATCTTCACCATTAATTTCACTTTGATATCAACTGAAAGATTTAAGAATTTTTCTATCCACGTGCACTGAAAAATAAACCGTAATTAATGTACGAATATTTAGGAGTAATTAATTGACATACGTCATAAGAAAATTAGGCTATTAACTACGTGGACACGCCTCTTTATGATAGTAAAATTTTCCATACCGCTGCCACAATCATACTACTATTCCTATCATCCTTATTCTCACTATTATTGCAATTGCCATTTGTCTTTTTATTACTCTTATTCTTCTTATTATAATTATTCATGTTATTCATACCTAAACATTAATAATAAATATTACACAGCGTTTTTACCACTATCCTTACTATTATCTTTACGTTCCACACAAACAACTATGGTCACCTTTCTAGTCCTAATAAACAACAATCAAGCATCTGTGACCTGCCCTACCCGTGACCATGACACTTGCAGCGGCACCAAACGATCCGGGACGAAAGTACGCCCGTGTCGTCACACTACGCCTGCGGCTGAGTACAGGGGTTCAAGTCCATGCTTTGTGACGACCTCAAGGTCACACAGGAGCGCAGCCTTGCTATTGGACGACCCTTTGCGGTTTCCCCTTGCCTCCAGGCTCTGTCTTGCACTTTTCTAACCCTTTAAATAAAGTTTGTGTTTTTTAAATGTGTCGTTAGGGACGTAAGAATAAAGTTTGCGTTTTTTAAATACCGTTCGGCTGTTTTAAGCAATGTTTGGATCGTTTAAATATTTGTTGGGGTTGTTGAAATAAATTTTGGATAGTTGAAATAACGTTCAGATCACTTAAATAAAGTTTGGGTAATTTAAAAAAAAGTTGGGAAAGTTTGAATAACGTTCGGATCGTCTAAATAACGTTGGAGCTATTCCAGTAACGTTCAGGTCGTTTAAATAACGTTCGGGTAATTTAAATAACGTTGGAGTAATTTAAATAACGTTAAGGTCGTTTAAATACCGTTAAGGTCGTTTAAATAACGTTCAGGTCGTTTAAATAACGTTCGGGTAATTTAAATAACGTTCGGGTAATTTAAATAACGTTCAAGTCGTTTAAATAACGTTAAGGTCGTTTAAATAACGTTCAGGTCGTTTAAATAACGTTCGGCTAATTTAAATAACGTTCGGGTAATTTAAATAACGTTGGAGTAATTTAAATAACGATAAGGTCGTTTAAATAACGTTCAGCTCTCGTAAATACCGTTCGAATTCTTTAAACAACAAAAATATTTAAAAAATAAGGCTTTCTTTTAAACGTACAGGCCCTTAAGCTTCCCGGTTGCAGTTTTACACATGTGAGCTATTATTCATTTATTCATGATGTGATCATAAAAAATCCATGTAGGTCAAAACATGGAGTCTAAATCATTATTCTGTCTCTCTAGTTGTGTGGTTGCGTACCTGGAGACAGTTGAAAACATAGAACGCAACGAAGATAATTAAAAGAATCCTCTTTGATTTCATTTGACAAGCGACGAGTTCCAAGGAGTTGAAAATCAAGAAAAATTCAAGTAGTTCAACGATGTTTGAGTTTTACTCTATAGAGTACTTTGTTTCTACGAATAAAAAATGCTGTAGTAGTCGTAAAATTTTTGAAAACATTCTGTGTTTTGCAAAATATTGGAAGAAATATTGAAAGTTGCTCTGTGTTTAAAAAAGTCGAGTTATTTTCATTGCGTAAGTTAAAAAAACCTGAGCGTTAGTTTAAATTCTGCAAATTAATTTGGTGCAATGATTCTCAAAATAAGATTAGTTTAGAGCAGTGTTTCTCAAAGTGGTCCGGACCTGGGGGCGTTGAGGAAATGCAAGGGGGCGGTAGGAGGGTACGCCTTGAATGGGGGGCGTATATTACTGTATAATATACAGTAATATAATCATTAGGGGGCGGTGGAAAATCAAATAGTGTCCTAAAGAGGCGATGATTGAAAAAACTTTGAGAAACACTGATTTAGAAGAAAGCTCAACACCGCACGAGGTAATTATGATACAGGGTGGCCCATAAGTTACTGATACTTTTAAAAATACTATAACTATAAAACTAGGAATGGTACAGAGATGAGGTTACTTTTATATTGAAGAGGGGACTTGATTTTTTTGTGTATCTATACTGCCAACAGATAACGCTTATCCTTGTTAACTAGTTTTATAGTTAGAGCGCTTTTAAAATGGTCAGTAACTTATGGGTCATCTTGTGCTTATGAAAGCAACTCAGACAGGCGTTGAAACTGATGCTACACTAAAAAAATTGTACTGCTTTTTCGTTTTGTATTCAGAATTTTGAAGGATAAGATTTGCACGAGGACTGTGCTAACTGAACCTGTAAAGATTGAATAGCTTATTTAACAATGCACAAAGTCAGTTATTTGAATAGGGCCTAATTTCCTATTTATAAAGTACAAATATGTTAATCAAAAATGTTTTTCCTTATTAAAAAATAGTATTCCTTTCTAAATATCATGTATGGGCCAAACTGCTCGTTCCTATTGCCTTATTCTATTCTATTCTATTCTATTACATTACTTCATAAAAATGGAATTCTTTTTTTCCGAACGCATTTCGTTACAAACAACGCATTCCTTTCTAGAAACGCATGCCTTCCTTGAAAATGCATTCTTTTCTACAAAACGTATTAATTTTAAAGCATTTTCTCAATAATTTCAGTGTAAAAAATTTTCGTTTAAGAAAGGCGTTTTCAAAGATGCTGAACAAAATTTCAAGCATGGTCAAAAACTCGTCCAATATTTTAGAACCAGTTTTTACATTTTCCTGTGACTCCTCGACACTGAATTCACGATCAGAACAACAAAATTCTCATTTCACAACAAATGAAATTTGTTCACAAAATTTTTTCAGAGCAAATGGGATTTACTTTTAGACGGCATGGGACTTCGGTATTGAACCAAGAATGGGCCAAACGGCTCGTTCCTATTGCCTTATTCTATTCTATTCTATTCATAATGAGTGCAGAGAAGAGCTGGTGTAGGTAAATACTCGGTATCCATAAAGTCTCTCTACCATTTCAAATATTTATTACGAGAAATATAAAGAGACTTTATGGACATCCTGGTACCAGCTGGTCAGAAGTGGACAACCTCAAGTCGTTGCAGTCGGGTGCCATGACGTCACTGGCACAAAATGAACGGACCAATCACGCATCGCCCCAGGGCACCACGCACAGGCAATACTTTCTCTCGAAAAGTTTCCAACATGCGACACAATTTTATTCAATGTGGAATGTGAATGGCGTTTTTAATACTGAATTTCATGTATCAAGTTGGTTGTGAAAGCAGGATATTTTTAAATATTTTGTTGTGATGCCATCGCAATAAAGCGAAAATAATTTCATTGGTGAATGGATGGATATATATATGGATATATGGATATATATATATATATATATATATATATATATATATATATATATATATATATATATATATATATATATATATATATATATATATATATATATATATATATATATACATATATATAGACATACAGGTTGTCCATAAAGTCTCTTTACCATTTCAAAGACTACATTTCATGGCAAAGAGACTTTATGGATTGTATGTATTAAGTATTTTTCAATTATTCAACCATGGTTATATCATAGAGAATTTACACTTTTTTACGGAATGGGTTAATTCAATATACGAGTTCTTTAATGCAGAGTTAGCTTGATATAACCTGCAATTTGACGTACCTTAGCTCGCATAAACTCCAACCTTTTGAAGTAAAAGTCTCTATATAAGTCATTAAAATGACTACACTTTTAAACATCAAAGTGCAGTGAGGTATATTCATCGAATTACCACATTTTCCGGTACTCAAAATTAACGGAAGATTAATGCATGGAATTATTTGATAAAACACTACCAAACTTTTAGAGTCATACACGCGAACTGACCAGTTCTTCACCATCAAGCTCATGTAGCACCCCTACGAACATCTCTTACGTCACGGAACAGGAAGGCACAAACAGTCATTGGAAGCAGCATCACTAGTCATAAGATGTTAGCATTAATAATTGAAAAACTGGTCTCAATACATGTGCTATATACCATACCCAAAATCATTTTTTTTATTAGGATTTACACTGCACGTACACACACAAAATTTAACTGCGTTACTTATGAAGGAAGAAACAAACTTGCTGCATTTATTTTGATGCTGACGTTCTGGAGAAATTAGTATTCACATATGCAGTATATAGTGTTCGTACAGTATATACAGTATGTATATACTGTACGTGTATAACATTCCATGTAAAACTAATGAGTAACAAAGAGTAAGAATGTAACGCACATCACAGACGTATGTGTGCACAGATAGCTCACAATTAAAACAAAAATAAAAGATACATAGTTTTAGTATAAGAAATCTTACCTGATTTAGGCGTGAACATCAGGCGTCTTGATGGGATCCGGTAATGCAGCACTAAGTCCTTCCAAGTCCAAGTCCTTTCTGACCCAGAACATTTCTCAAGTACGAGCACCAAAGTACGAGCACCAAAGCACGAGGACAAAAGTACGAACAATTTTATCCAACGTCGAGAAACTTCTCGTTTTATCCTTATTCTCCCTGATTTTATCCTCTGTTCTCACCGATTTCATCCATTGTTCTCACTTATTTCATCTTTACCCTAGTTCACATTGCAACAGTTGAAATAATTCTAGAAATTGTCCAGTTATTAGGTTTCGTACACAAACATTATCAGAGACGTACATGCACTGCAGAAATTCGGTCTGATTTAAAGATATGAACGCATCTTTAAAAACTTCAGTTCTAATTTCCTTAAAACTGACATTTCCAAGCATTCAGATCACAAGGCTGAGACTCGTAAAGCTGTTTGCATCTAAGATGTGTCAGCCAAACGAGCTGTATATTTTAGCTGATTTCCTGCATTAAGGCTGACACTTCCTTCACCATGTCCACGTACACCAACTCATACTTAAGAAGTCATCTCCACTCTATCCATTAACTGCTTCAAATATCGTGCTTTCTCGAGCTGATTAAAATCACGTTCTTCTCCCACTATTGTCTAATCATTAAGCTTGCAACCTTTTATAAGTTCTTCAATAGATGAGAATTTATTTTACATTATTCGTATCATAGCCTCCATCTGCCTTCGACTATTTAGCTTCTGGTTAAAGTATTGTCTTTGTGATACTACATACCTGCGCAAAACCAACCCATTTGTCCGCACAGTTTCATCTGCAATGTACAGTTCCATCTTTAGTTTTTAAAAATGCCAGTATCGATTTCCTTGCTCGAAGAACTTCACATTTTTGATGAATATCACTAGCCCCAAATAATACATTTCTATTAGTATCTATTTCTTCATTCCCATACTTTGGGTTATAATGAAAATAAAGTACAACTGATCTACACACACAACACAGAGGTATTGCAAACAAAGAACTAAATGCACAACTAACTTCAGAAAACTTATTCTCTTGAGTTTTGCCAGGGAGGTGCCAGTTACTCTTTAACACTTACCAGGCTCGTTCGAGTTAGCCCGAATCACTCACCAATTTTTGAACCGCTAAGAATAATATTGGACGGAAAACTGTTATAGCTTTTAATACATATAAGTTTTAAGCTTTAGAAAAATTCATTGTTCAAGCTTAAGTCCGGTGCGTGTGAGCGATGTTCAGAGATGTTTACTCTAGACGATATTTTTTGACACAAAGTACCTGTATGACGTTGTTAAGCCTATGAACAAAAATTTATGGAATGCAAATGCAGTGCCGTGTTATATGTATTTACGCTATTTTATGAAACATTTTTGGACAGGTTTGGTAGGGGAAGGATTTAATGTTATATAATAAATTCAAAGTGTCTATCAAAATATTACCATTCTAGGTACCAAAAATTTTAAAGCCAGAATGCAAAAACTAACTGAGCAAAAGTTAAAAACACAGAATGATAAGTTGACTTTGGTTTTAATTTAAAGTAAATTTGAATGTTCACGAAGTTCAAAAATGTTGTAGAAAATACAGACTGGTCATTTACAACATAGAAACTACAAGTTACATCATTGCTAGTTTTATACTAAATCACAACACAACACCTGTAAAAAAAATGAAGAAGTCACTGAGAGGGACTGCACTGTTATATATTAATTTTTTATGGTTTCAGGACAATTTTTGATGAAATTGAAATGCCGTCAACATCACACATCACATGATAACATTTTACGCAAATGAAAGTGTCGTAAATATCACAGAAGTTGACTTCAATTGTATCATATCTCGTAAATACGATAGTATTCACGCATGCTTCTACTGCCCCCGTTACGCATATTTATTATAGATATACATATTTACAGGGGTCCATAAAGTCTCTTTACCATTTCTTCTTTGGATGGTTTCTAAAATGGTAAAGAGACTTTATGGACGCTCTGTGTATATGTTTAATCTCGAGGGCTTAGTGTCTGTTGTATGCTGAAAAATTTGCTTATTCTTTAGATTAAATGTGAACATTTAAAAAGTAACAAATTTTCCACGTAATTTTGACAGAAAAACGGCACAAAAAATTCAGAAAAGTACGTTGAGCAAAAAAGAATAAGGCAACGTGAACGAACCGGATAGAACATTCTCGGGCAAATTAAATCTTAACAAAAAATGAGAATTAATTTTCTGAATGTCTTTCAAAACATTAATGCCGTCTGTGCACCAACTGTTCTCGACCGCAGAAAGTGTCTTAAAAAACACTTTATGTCATAATTCTATGTTCATATTGATCATCAATGAAGTTTCGTGTCCCTCCAGTCTTGTGTTTTTTTTCTGTGATTATTTCTGTCTTCACGATGATCAATTAGCATGCTCTTTCACCAGCTTGGTCGACTGGTGAGCGAATCCGCTTGCGAGCGGGAAGACCCGGGTTTGAATCCCACTGCCGCCATGGTTGATGCGGCTAGAATTACGGCATGGGACTTGGGTAACCGAATAATTATCGAAGTGATTATCCGACCCAAGAATGGGCCAGAAGGTTCGTTCGTACAGCCTCACTCTACTCTATTCTACTCTTCTGCTTGCGATGCAAGAAACTCGGGATCAAATCCCCATCTCCGTAGTTGGTTTCTGTCTAACATTGGTTGACGAGATATACGTCCTGTCTGCTATGCTGGACGCTCCGACTCCCGACCTTTCATCAAGGAGGTCTAGCGCCCCTACGAGCCTCTGTCTCTAGCCACACTACTGAGGATGGGAACAGTCGCTGGGAGCAGCATCACTAGTTAACAATTGGACATCTAATCCCATATATAGTGGATTTAAGCTGTAATATGTGATGATGTACTGTGTGATGCATGGGAATGAAAAATGATTTATTTGATTTTTATTCTTTATACACTTTTTTAGAAAAAAGTAAAATTAACTGGACACGTCTCACGTATCTTCGTTTATTATGCGACATACAATTTCACTTGGTTTGAACGTTTATGTATAACACTATTAACAGTTGTATGAAGATCTATTGTTGGATGACACGATTTTATGCACTGGATCTTGGGAACTTTGGGACGCTCTGGCACCCACGTGTGACGTCACGCTAGAATTTGGCATCCACCAATGGCAGCGCTGCTTTGTGCCCGTGAAAAGAAAGACAATAGAGCCCCGCCCACTTGGGGTCACCAATGCAGGTCACATGACGTCACTGGCAGCACAGTGTCTGTTTTACTTACTATGTGGCCGACTCTCATATTGTAATATAAATATGAAGTAGAGCCATCCAACGACTGAATTACATGACAGGTTTGTACAGAACTTATTTTATCTAGTTTGTTTCATAGCAATTATCGCAATGTAAAACCATGTGTAGGTTGATGATTGTGCATAATTTCAATATCAAGGAATGCTTTTCAAAAGTTTTCACAAGGTGGATTCTGCACTGATGCAGATTGGAAATTTCTGATTTCACTCTTCCTTTCACATGATCTCCCATACCACGTAGCTAAATGATCAATTTCGTGGGTTAATTTTACATCACTGCAACAGTTTTAGATGCTGAACCTATGAATTTGTTCTACATGTTTCCCCTAGATAATACATTGAATTATGAAGCTCCCTCAGATATTTTTGGAGTATTTGATTGATAAATTTTTTCAACTATAATTAAGTATTTTACTCTCTTTCAAGTCGTAGTGAAACAAATTTAAATTAAGGAATGAAATAAATTATCTCTTTAATACACTATGATGTGTCTATTGAGAATATATACTTACGATAGCACCTGCAGGTGAGAGCTGCACTTACATGTACAATCTAACATTCAATGTAAAAAATCAAAAATATTACAATCTAAAAATACAGACGGCTAAATTCGATTTCACTCAGCAGGCAACAAGTCTATGAAGTTTATTTTTGTTGGTGCTGTCACCATGGGCCAAATAGCTTTGCTTGGGGTCCGGCGCTGTGATTGGATAACGATGATGACGTCACTGTGCCACAGCAACTCTCACTTTCGTTGGCTGGACGCACGTGACGTCACGATCTGGCACGACCTTTACTCCGGATCTACATTGCTATTGGTGGAGGGGGTGAGGTTGTTCCCACTACACTCTTGGATGACACCACCATACACTCAGTTGAGGTTAGAGGTGCAATCTAAAAGCATCTTGCATGCATTGTTCCTTGCGTTCGGTCGAATACTTGTTTGCGTACGAATACTCGTTCACGCGCACCTGTATGCTTGCCAGTGAATAAAGTGAGTGCATGTAGATGCTTATACTAGTATAAAATTAGTTGTTTTTGAATTGCAGTATTAGAATTCGTTTTAAGAAATTTATGTTAAAGGTGGGGCTTAAGAATTGTAATACATATGATTTGAAGAGTCAGTTAAAACTATTTAATGTGATATTTAATCACCTATATATTCCTAAATAATCTGTTTTTAAATTTAAAATTGTAAAGCTTGTTTTTTAAATAAGATCTCATAGCTCAAAGAAGTAATACACGTTCAACTTTGTGAAATACAGAGTAATAAAACTCAAATCGAAAATTTATATTAAAAAACTACTGAGTGAAAGTTTATACATATTCAGTATATACTTCTTGAGATACATTCTGCTTACACAAAACTTGAATAACATTATTTTGCACTTCAATGAATTAAAAGAACACGTCACACCTGGGAGACGTAACAAAATATGCGAAAAATAAAATAAGGCAACTTTTGAAATTTATTTCTTATTCACATTTGATGCTCATCAATAACTTCTGTGACTGCATGTGGATCTGGGTAACGTACTAGAAGTATACATGATTGTAAATATTATTAGAAATTTTTGTACGTGAAAATCATTCTTTCATTGCGCGTAGATGAAAACGCTTGATATAACTTGAACTTTACGGTGACCCACGATGTGAAAATCATGATCTTGAAGTCGCAGTTTTTGTGTGTTTTAATTGAAAACGCTCTTTGCACTGGTAAGGAGTTCATCTTTTACAATTCTGCATTTTGTAGGACAGCTTAGATGTTTACTACTGTTAAAATGCTATTTAATAAATTGCATTCAAACTCAGTTAATGGAAATATCGTTCATTGAATCTGTTTCAAAATTCTGGTTACAGAATTTCATTTTCGTCAGCATCATCAAAATTCATGAATTTTAATTGAATCTATATGTTCTGTACGGCCCTGTATTTTGTGAACGATATATGAAACCATGTATCCTGGAACGCACACGTACACATACATTTATATATACATATATAGTCTATATTCTGCATCACATATATTTCTAACGACGGTGTATTAAATTAACGATATAAACATTCACATACGCTAGATCATACATTTTTGAATTGCCATATATATAGCGAACTACATACGTTTGGAATGACCGCATATGGAGTGAACCATTCATACATGTTTATGTGTCTTACGTTAGGTATTACTTGTAACGCAATTGTAGGATCACTACTCAAGCTGCGTTGAAATTTCCCACACAACCAGTGTGGTACTTTGATGTAGGACTTTGATGGAGGATTTGATGGAGGACTTTGATGGAGGACTTTGATGGAGGACTTTGATGGAGGACTTTGATAAAGAACTTTGATGGAGGACTTTGATGGAGGACTGGAAGGCTTTCACTGCCCTGGACTGCCGCATGCCAAGCATCTCCTGCGTGCGGGGGAAGCAACTGGAAAAACTGCAACTGGACGCTGGCCTCTCTCTGTGTGCTGTGCTGGTGCCCAGTTCATGCCCAGTTCATGCCCAGTTCATGCCCAGTTCACGCCCAGTTCATGCCCAGTTAACGCCCAGTTGATGCCTAGTTCATGCCTAGTTGATGCCCAGTTCATGCCCAGTTGACGCCCAGTTCATGCCCAGTTCACGCCTAGTTCACGCCCAGTTCATGCCCAGTTAACGCCCAGTTGACGCCTAGTTCATGCCTAGTTGATGCCCAGTTAAAAAGAGAACTTTTCCAAGAAACAAGCCTCGTACATGTATAGTAAGCCACACACACGTCATGTATGCTAGCACACACACACGTCATGTATGCCAGCACACACACACGTCATGTATGCCAGCACACATACACACGTCATGTATGCCAGCACACACACACACACGTCATGTATGCCAGCACACACACACATCATGTATGCCAGCACACACACACACACGTCATGTGTGCCAGCACACACACACACGTCATGTATGCCAGCACACACACATCATGTATGCCAGCACATACAACATCAATCCTACTCGTACTCCTGGCATGACATACTTTTCATGTCTATGTTCATCTTCCTCTCATTCTTATGTTCATCTCCCTCTCACGTCCGCGTTGACGAGGTTGTACATGATTCCAATATTTTTTGACCTTCATTCCAGATCTGTGATTCCCAGCCTCGTGTGTAGAGGTCACGGCTGACAGTCTCAATGTGCACAGTCTCAGTCAATGTGTACAGTCAAAACTATTGTGTACAGTCAAAACTTTTCTTTTTTTGCTTTACATTTCTCTGTAGTCTTACGATCTTACGTTCCTCTGCCGTACGACTCCACATTTCCTTGTTGCCGTACGACTTCACATTTCCTTGCTGCCGTACGACTTCACATTTCCTTGTTGCCGTACGACTTCATATTTCCTTGTTGTCGTACGACTTCACATTTCCTTGTTGCCGTACGACTTCACATTTCCTTGCTGTCGTACGACTTCACATTTCCTTGCTGCCGCACGACTTCACATTTCCTTGCTGTCGTACGACTTCACATTTCCTTGCTGTCGTACGACTTCACATTTCCTTGCTGTCGTACGACTTCACATTTCCTTGCTGCCGTACAACTTCACATTCCTCCGAAATAACAGAAACAAAATTAAGCCCAAAATTTGAAAATGGACGTAAATTCAAGACATGTATAACACAGCGGCTGTGTTGCCACAGAGCGAAGGTTAACCAACGCACGAAATGTAAACGCTTTTACCTTACAAGCACGCAAGTAAAATTTCTATTTTACATGCCCTCATTTTACAGTAAAACTCAGTTTAAAAAACATCTCTGCATTCTTCATCAGAGATCAATAAATCTAATTTTTTAATGATGTACATTTAGCCAATTTTTCATGTCGTAATTTTCTATAACATTGTAGCAGTATTTGGTTCGTCAGAGAAAGGGATTGCTTATTACTGATCAATACTAATTCTTATTACTGATCAATACTAATTCTTATTACTGATCAATACTAATTCTTATTACTGATCAATACTAATTCTTATTACTGATCAACACTAATTCTTATTACTGATCAATACTAATTCTTATTACTGTTCAATACTAATACCTATTAATACTAACATACACACATATATACACACATTTGTGCATTCATACGCACATTCATACATTTACACACATTCATACATTCACACACACATTCATACAATCATACACACATTCATACATTCACACACACATTTATACATTCATACATTCACATGCACACACACACACGTACATACACACACACACACACACACACACACACAACACACACGTGTATCATGCCTAGTCATGGCGACATGTGCCCGGACATGGTCTGATTATTCAGGAGTTGGAAGGCACGACAAGATAAAGGCAGGTAACTGCTCTGCTTTCCCTCACCCGTTACCGTGGTTGTGCTAGTGACGTGTTTGTGCATGTGTTTGTAGAGGATGTTTGTTTCTAGAATGGGTCGCTTAGCAGCTTTTCTAGAGTTTCCGTGGCCTCAATTCTGCTCTAGAATGTGATCTGGGTGCTTTGCTTGGGGTGTTTGTGCACGTAAACGTGTTTGTTTTACTTTGCTTGGGATGTGTGTAGACGTAAACGTGTTTGTTTCACTTTGCATAGGATGTTTGTGCACGTAAACGTGTTTGTTTCACTTTGCTTGGGATGTTTGTAGACGTAAACGTGTTTGTTTCACTTTGCTTGGGATGTTTGTAGACGTAAACGTGCTTGTTTTACTTCATTTCTGTCTTTGTAACATATATCACGTTTTTGTAACAAACGCCACATCTTTGTAACAAGCGTCACATCTTTGTAACAAGCGTAACATCTTTGTAACAAACGTTATATTTTCGTGACAAACATCACGTCTTCGTATCAAACATCACGTCTTCGTAACAAACATCACGTCTTCGTATCAAACATCAGGTCTTCATAACAAATGTACCCAGTTACTCTCAAAGCAACATCGTTCAACTAATTGTACTAAATCAATTTGTGTTCTAACAACAGGTTTTATTTTCAGAATTAAAGAAATAAAGCAATAACATTTTCTAGAACAACTTGACATTGAAGCCAGAGTTTGTGCTATTGTACTGTGCAGTGCTTTATATTATCAGGAATACATCTACTGTGTGTACATCAAGTACATCAAGCGTATGTACATCATGTGGGTGTACATCAAGCGTGTGTACATCATGTGGGTGCACATCAAGCGTGTGTACATCATGTGGGTGTACATCAAGCGTGTGTACATCATGTGGGTGTACATCAAGCGTGTGTATATCAAGAGTGTGTGCATCAATTGCGTGTAGATCATGAGTGTGTGCATCAATTGCGTGTACGTCAAATGAGGATCACAGAGGATGGATAAGTCTAGATTTAATGAAGACACACTAAGACCAATAAGTCTAGATTTAATGAAGACACACTAAGCCCAATAAGTCTAGATTTAATGAAGACACACTAAGCCCAATAAGTATAGATTTAATGAAGACACACTAAGCCCAATAAGTCTAGATTTAATGAAGACACACTAAGCCCAATAAGTCTAGATTTAATGAAGACACACTAAGCCCAAAAAGTCTAGACATAATGAACATACTAAGCCCAATAAGTATAGATTTAATTAAGACACACTAAGCCCAATAAGTCTAGATTTAATGAAGACACACTAAGCCCAAAAAGTTTAGATTTAATGAGCACACTACGTCTAAATCATATGAAGATTCAGAGGTTAATGACTCAAGCTTTGAACCACTCACTAACTCAAAGTGTATCATTTTCCTGTCATAAAATGAAATCAGTTACAAATGAAGAGCGAAGTATGACGCCGTCAAGTCTTGATTGCTATGCACGAGTATCATGACATTGAAAGATGGTATGAATAAAGCAATTTTTTGTTGGCCTAATTTATTTGATTGATTGAAGATATCATGTTCACGACTTTTGTGGTGCTGTAATTCTGTCTATCACTCTCCATGTAAAAAAATGTTTGGCCTCGAAAAGTTCCGGAAAAAAATTTTACTCCATCTTTTTTATTTTCTTACAGCAGACTTAGGGAATATACATACTGCGTGAAAAATTATCGATTTTCAATTTCTGAGAAATTTTAGTTTTACTGATAAAAAACGCTCAATTATATTTTATAGATCTCAACTGACATATTTAATGTATATATATATATATATGTATACGTCATTATACCACCCTAACTACTAATAAACTTGAATAAAATCACAATTGTCTGAAATTGGTGCCAATCATATTAGCAAAGAAATTCCTCTTTAACTAAACTGATTGGTTAGATGCTCCTTTTTCCTTTAAATCTTCCTCGTTAACCTTAATTGGATCTCTAGCAGTCCTGAAATCCATTAGAAATAATTCTAATTATTCTAGTCCATATATAATAATAATAATTTAGTAATAATAATTAAAATAATTTCCTTTAACCCTACATTTCAAATGCTTCGTTCATAGGTTAGGGAAATTACATACAAAAAATGGGTACAGATGAGAAATATTTTATGCAATATTTTGTTCGGTAAAGAAATAAGTTCGGTTGAAAATAAAGAAGCTGAGGTGGACATAAAATTTCCCCCCGAAGGGACACCGAGAAAATGTCAACGTTCGATTAAAAGTAAATGCTGGAGAAAGTGACTCGGATCTCTAAAGTAAACCGAAAGTTCAATCTAAAATTAATGAGGTAAGGCTAGAACAAGTTTTAAGTTTGTCACTAAAATGGAACGATCGATTAAATGGTGCCCTAAAGCGCAGAAAATGCTACGGTGACTTCATCCACAGTTGCGAAATAAAATACATTTTGAATCAAGCTTTTTATTTCAAATAATATAATGTATCTCTAACCTTTTTACTGTGATTATTTTAGTTGTAGACATTTTCAAATAATGCATTTAGTTACAGAGAAAAATTTCTTTGATTAAATTTAATTTGTTTTTAATGAATAAAATATAAATTTGTACTTGAAAAAAGTCATTAGGGACTAGTCACCATAAGCATATTACTGATATTATAATCTGTTTAAAAGATCCTGTTTTTCATCCATGCATATTTTAAACAATGCATTTGTTCTTTCAGTACCTTTTGGAAATGTTTGAATTTCTGATCACGTTTTGAGAATTTAAATGTACTGATTCTAAAAGTTTTTTTCCTCTTACTACTCATGTTGGGCAGACTGTTATTTTTTCCTCTTACTACTCATGTTGGGCGGACTATTATTTTGGGGAACTCGAGAGGGGAGTAAAATGCCATCAGTTTTACCCCTCAAAAGTGAAGGGGAAAAGCAAAATGCACATTCAAGACGTGGATTAAACAAGATTTGTCGGCAGTTTAGGTCTTCGCTCAGTGTATAAGGTGTATATGAGTGAATTACTTATTGTTGAATTAGTCATAATGAAGAGATATTACGTGCCTATTACTTGAAAGTAAGAATATTTTGAGTAGTTTTTTGGTATTGTTGAGTTTCTTAACACAAAAATGAGTTTCAAGAATTTACGTGTGTCACAATGCGCAAAAACACTGGATTTCGAGTTGAATTGAACAATAAATTGAGAAGTATACGCTATACGCAGCAGAAATATTTTATGCCCTAACATTTCAAAGAAATATAGAAGTTCTCGTACAGATCTCAATACAGATGTAGAAAAATAGTGTAAGAATATGTATATTTTCCTCGGAATCAGTAAGTTAACTGTTCTGGTTGTTACAGAACCTGGGAAGGTAGGTAAGAAAAACATGTGGCCAGTATACAGGGTGTCCATAAAGTCTCTTTACTATTTCATATGGTGAAGAGACCTGAAATGGTTTCTGTGAAGATCACTACTCAACGTGCGTTGAAGTTTCCCAAACAATAGTAACGAAGTCATAGGATCACTACTCAAAGTGCGTTGAAGTCCATCACACAATTGTAAGTGAGGAGACGTTATGGACACTTGTATATGCATTGATTACCAAACAGGATTTTGATAAAAAATGTACAGATTCGAAAATCATTGAACCAAAATGATGAACTTTGAAACTTTGACGTCGGGATCGTTGGTACCGATATATACATGTTTCGTGGACAATAAGATCTCATGAAATTATTTTATTTTGGATGCTTGCGACTGTTCGAGAAATTAGATTTTATTTTTAGCAGAAGTTAAGGAACAAGTGTTTGATTATATTCGTTCAAATTATGCTGGAAGCTTTGAGAAGTACTCCAGTGAGATAATTTGTCGCCCATTTAAACTCTGTAAGAATTGGATTTTTTCGTGAAAATAATGATGAGAAAAACGGTGACAAAAACTAAAACAGAAAGGAACAAAGACGAAAGTTTGGGTGTAGAGCGAAAATAAAGCATTGCCTATGTCTTGGAAAAGAAAAATTATTAAAATTTAGTATTGATCAAGGAAATCTGTCAGCGGGGCTCTTATTCTTAAAAGTACTTGGATTTTAGAACTTGGAGATTTCTTTAATCATCAAGAGACGATCATAAAGTTGTTCATGGACACCAAACATTCATTTCTGTTTGCATACATCAGGACTTAATCTAAATTTTCTGAAAATTCACGATGAAGATTACAGTGTGATCTACTAAATTTATCCAGCTGTAGGAATATTTTTGGTAAATTAAGACTGGAGGATCGGGAATATTCAAAATCAAAAAAGAATTGATGAGGTGACAAAAACATTCATCATTTGAACAAGTCAAAGTTTCACTTCACGTTCTTAAACTTTGCAGCGTAACTTTAGTTACGACACATTTTTGTTACTGAGGACCTGTTAATGAAGTGTTTCATTGTCTGTTCATGATTTCTAATTAAGAGTTCAGTGTGTGACGGCATTGAATTTCAATGTGCAGCTATGCGCGCAGTACGAACGGGACAAATGTGTATGACGTTGCAGGCACATTCCAGGCACGTTCCAGGCACGTTCCAGGCCCATTCCAGGGACATTTTCAGCATTCTGCAAGTTACTCGATACCTATCAAATAAAATATAATCATTTGGTGGACAAAAAGTAGATGAAAATCAAAAATTTTTACAAACGCTACATTCCAAATTGGCATCACTTGTCTGTAAAAACGACCGCCCAATGAGCCAATAACGATCAGTTTATTTGTCAATGATAAGTTATTTATGATGAGCACATTTTTTTCTTTCTGTGAATAATTAAGTCAATTTATTTCTCAAAAATGTTATGTTTAATGGTAATCGATGCCAGCTTTCACTACATAATCATCATGCTCTCACATGTTATCATTGTGCTCTCACATGTTATCATTGTGCTCCTACATGCTGTCATTATACTACCACGGCAACAATGGGGCAATAATCATCATCGTGTTAGACAATCATTGCACCCACAAGAGATATATGGCGCGAAAGCCAGTATCAATCAATAATAACAATGTGTACCATTAATGTGTACCATTAATGTTTACGGTACACACAGTTTGGTACAGATGTGTTTGCAATAAAGAATATTTTTGTTTATTGCAATAAACAATCAAGAAAATAATGTTTATTGAAAATGCACCTCGTAGGCCAGGCAGTTTTGTTTAAGTAAGCTGGTGCACAAACTCACACACCACAATTGCATGACGTGTATCTCACTAACTCAAGATACTCAGGTGCAGCAATGGGTCAAGTACGGCCACTGGCTTGAGTGATGTGACTCATGGAGGTGAGTAAGCTTTTACTTACTGAGTGCGGAGGCGTGTGTCTGCAAATTGGCGATTTAGTGGGTATAAATAAGTGAAACTGGGGATTCGTAAAAAATGGTATAAATATTTGAAATTGGGGATTTTTTAGGATATAGATCATGGAGTTGGGGATTTGTTGTAGTTATTGATGTGTGAAATTAGGGGTTTATGGAGAATATAGATTTATGAAATTATGGATTTTATTGGGGCAAAAACATGTGCACTTTTGAATTTTATGGGGACACACATAGGTATATGACGTAAATTATTTAATGGGGATGTATAGATACATGTGCATTTAGAAATTTATAAAAGGTGGATATTAGAGGCTTGAAATTGAAGATTTATGAAAAGTGGATACAGATTTGTGAAGCTAAGGAGCCGCAGAACATAACTTAAAAAGAAACAAATATAAAAGAAACATAAAAAACAGAAACTGAACCCACGCTAAGTCGACGCAAATTTGAGAAGAGGAAACGAAAGAATGGTAGAGCATTCGGAGACACCTGACAGAAAATCTACATATATAATAGACAGTGTATCTCCATCTTTGTCTCTCTGTGTGTGTCCGTCTCATTATTTCCTATCTATTGCTGAAAAAAATTATTGAACTGAAATCAGATCGGGTATGCATGTATTACAAGCATTGTATTGTGGATACCAAAGACACTGGATCCCTATAAAATACTCGATTTTTTCTATTATCAGCTTTTATTTCTTACACGGCCATGTTATCGGTAGATAAGATACAGAATGGAAATTCTGTATATAGTGATAAGAAATATTCATGGGTAAAACTGGAAAATGTATTTTATTTCACAGATCCTTAATTTTATCACTTTTAAACCAAGGAACTTCAACGGATACTATTTGGGTTATGTTATAGGTAGATAAGATGTAGAAAAGAAGTCCTGAATGAAATTATTGAAATGTATTCATACAAAACGATAATTCGTTGTAAATCTTTAAAGCATTCATCTTGTTGATAATTTTAAATTATTCAAATCTAAGTCTTGGAATTTCCTTGGGGACTGTCAAGTTTTTTTATATTCAGGCCACAACCAAGAACTGCATGAAAGAATATTATGGAAAAGCAAAGAGGAAATACTTGTTATAAATGATGTTCTAAGTTGATGTATGCCATCGACAGCCTGAATACAAGACAACTTCTAGTGGAAGATAATTCACAATCAACAAGCAAACTAGCAACAGGAAAGTATAGTGTGGAGAAGTCTACTGGAAAAACTTCACTTAAATAAATCTTTTATTCAGATGCATCGCTGCATCTCCTTAGTTAATAAAGCTGTCTGTGTGCATGTTGTGTTGTGTCCTGTGTACTTTTGTATATACTGTGTACTCTTCTGTACACTCATGTATACCATGTAAACTTTCTTGCACACTCCTGTATGTACTGTATACTCCAGTGTACACTCCTATCTACATACACTGTATACTCCCCTGTTCACTCCTGTATACACTGTACACTTCTCTGATCACTCATGTATACACAATATCCTCTCATTTATACTCCTCTACACACTATACTCTCCTAATATACATGTATAATTTGCGCATTCAGACCCAGACGGTCACGAAGGTTCGATTGTAAGGGCTGTACTCTATGACCTCATTGCAGGGGGGCGTTTTGCCCCCTGTATGGGACCCCAGTGCTGCAACGCCCCCCCTAACTGCCCAAGCTATGAAACTTATTGCATAATGACATGCTTTGTGCGTCAGGTACAAATATAGAGCACACACAGGAATTTGTTGGTATGATACACTTAGGTATTGGACAATATACCGATTTATGGCACAATACACCTAAGCGTGGTACAATATACCTAGCTATGGCCCAATATACCTAGATATCTACGTATATAATGGACAGCGTACCTCCATCTCTCTCTCTCTTTCTATCTACAGTATCTATCTGCGTGTGTCCGTCCCATTTCTTCCTATCTATTACTGAAGAAAAATTATTGAACTGAAATCAGAACGGGTATGCATGTATTATAAGCATTGTATTGTGGATACCAAAGGTACTGGATCACTATGAAATGCTCCATTTTTTCCGTTATTAGCTTTCTTCTCTTATGTAGGCCATGTAATCGGTAGATAAGATGCAGAATGGAAGTTCTGGACACTGTAAATGTAGGAAAATTATTCATTCAAAACAATAATTCGTCGTAAATCTTTAATGTATTCATCTTTTTATTAATTTCAAAAAACTCAAATCTAAATCGTGAAATTTTCACGGAAATTGTCTAGTTGTACAATATACCTGAGTATGGTACAATATAAGCCTGTCAGCATTTTCTGATAACACACTACGACTGTCACAAATGACACAAACTGTGTCACGCTTATGACTCGTAAGACAGAGGCAACACATATATAATGTGAAATACATGTTATGTACAACATAGGACACAAATAATATATGTTACACACACTGTATATGTAACATTTAGATCACCACGTACAAATTTCATAACTATATAAAAATACACAGTTTGTTGTTTGCTTTGTCCATCTCTCTATGACGCTCTCAAGGATTTAGATAGGAGGAAATTCGGTAGGGTAAACATGTATTGTAAGCACTGTATTGTGGATACCAAAGGCACATCCTTCAATGTGGAAACTCCTTCGCGAAGACGCGTCCACTGGCTAGTCTACATATGGAATAGACAATGTATCTCCATCTCTCTCTCTCTCTGCATCTGTGTGTGTTCATCCCATTACTTCCTATCTATTACTGAAGAAAAATTATTAAACTGAAATCAGAACGGGTATACTTGTATTATAAGCATTGTATTGTGGTTACCAAAGGTGCTGGGAAATATTCAGTTTCTTCTGTTATTAGCTTTTATTTCTAACACGGCTATGTTATCGGTATATAAGATAGAGAATGGAAGTTATGTATATATTGATGAAAAATTTTCACAGGATAAACTGAAAACGGTATTTTATTTCATAAATCCTCAGTTTCATCACTTTTAAACCAAGAAATATCAACGGGTACTATCTGGGTCATGTTATCGGTAGATAAGATGCAGAAAGGTAGTTCTGAATGAATAAATACAAAGTATTTATTTCAAACACAATAATTCGTTGCAAATCTTTAATGTATTCATCTTAATAATAATTTAAAATTATTTAAATCTAAATCGTGGAAATTCCACGGAAACTGCCGGGTTTCTGTATAAATAAGGATTACATCACACCGTCACCAAAAAGTGTCATGAATTACAACAACAACGTACCATAAAATTGCTACTGAATTGAAGGATTACAATACTACTTGATTCCAACAGTAGAATATTGCTTACGGTATTTACGAGCATGGTGTCACTAAATACAAGCGTGTTATTTACACTGCCGAGTGTGTTCCATACACACAGAAGTTTTTGTGTGTCTTCAGCACACTGACACTAATTAACGCTTAAGTGTTTTACGGGAATAACCTCAATTGTTAGTTTAGTTGCTAGGTTCCTATCTCGCCGTACCATTTCAATAACTAGCTATACCAATTCAATAACTAGCTATACCATTTCAAACGCATATTGCAAAATCAACCCACTACGCCCTAATTTTAGTCGAGGTCTTCACACGGTCTCTGGGTAAAAATTTCCCGCTTTGTTTCACGAAATTATTTGTAAAAATAAAGCTTTTACTCAGAACAAAGAAACTGTCAAGCACAGGCTTCTAAAAAGACCTTCAGACTCTGCCCCTCTATTCCAACAATGCTCTTAAGTGTGACAGTTGTAGAAGTGTGTGGGAGTGTATGCTTCAAACTACCAATTTTCATTTCACTCGGAAATTCATGGACATACGAACATGGAATTGAAATGGTACTATTGATAGAATGCAAAGCTATTTAGATTAGTCCTGTGATATGACTGGTACTACGACATGACTGGTACCATGACATGACTGGTACCATGGCATGACTGGTACCATGGCATGACTGGTACCATGACATGACTGGTACTATGACATGACTGGTACCATGGCATGACTGGTACCATGACATGACTGGTACTATGGCATAACTAGTACCATGGCATGACTGGTACCATGGGATGACTGGTACCATGGGATGACTGGTACCATGGCATGACTGGTACCATGGGATGACTGGTACCATGGCATGACTGGTACCATGG